>VDFB02180611.1:26057-37308 GCA_007258455.2 Sequoia sempervirens
AAAATAGTCCTTTCTCAACACAATATCTTCCAAAATTGAAAAATACAGAATTTCCAACAACACCTTCTCCAAAATGGAATAATATAGCTTAAGCAACAAATTTATAATCAACAACACCTTATGGTAAATCCAATGAAACAATATGGGAAATGTTTTTTTTCTGCATATGCACCTCTTGCCAGTCATTTCAAACAAACCCCTTTCCCCCAACTTTCTCCACGCTGCCTTGTTTCTTGAAGCCTCCAAACATAAATAGATAACGGAACCCATAAACACAAGCCAACAAAAAATCACAGTATCAAGTCCATGCAAAATCACTCACATGAAACACAAACCATAAATCACGCAAGGTATTTGTAACAATCAACAGTACCTTATCTCAAATAAAGCAATATAACTGCCAAGCACAAATCAAACAATATCGCCAAGGGGTTATTCCACATGCACCTCTTCCCACTCGCTTGAAGAAAACATCTTCTCGCCAACTTACTTGAACAAAAATAGGAAAAATACTATCATGGTCGACACATTTAGTTTGCATTTCCAACCACCATCCCTTGTAAAAAATATAAAATTGCATCTGTCCACCTTCATAGAAGCTGCACAAAACTTAATCTAGTTTGCACCCTCATAGAAGCTAACCCTCCTTGCTCTTCACTCTCATAACAGGTATAGCAACAGAATGACACCAAACAATGCATCATTGAAAATTTACCAACATTCATTTTGTTCCCTAAGGCATTAAAGGACAATTCTTATTACAACGATCCCCACTACACACAAAGCATACATCAATTAATGTTGATGCAAACCAGCATTTAATTAATGTTGGTGCCTGATAGAATGTGGCAATTCAAGGTGTATGTCCAAATAGGTAAAGCTCACCCTTGAATAGAAATCTATCAAGTTTCTTAGCTATGTTGCAAAAACCGATCCTCCTATTAGTCCAAGTGTACTGACCATTCCCCATGGGAAAATACAATAACATGTTTCTTTCCACAAATCTTTCTAAATCAATCTGAGACAATGGTTTTCTCCCTATACCACCCTTCTTATATGATGATCTTGGGATAGCATTGAAATCCCTACCCAAAATGCAAAATTTGATCCTTTCTTACTTGGACTAGACAGAGAAGTTGAGAGAGAATGATAAATTTAAACATCTTTTAAGGATGATGATTACATAATTACTAATATTATTTTACTTATAATATTATTATTCACCATTCCCCTCTTATTTTTTGAGAGCATGTCCATAAAGAGAATTTCAAAATTATTAACCAAGTGTTTACTACCTAATATTTTTAATTTTATTTTTGCACCATAATACTTTAATATGTTCATATTTTTATTTTGACACTTATACCCCAATTTATTAGTATAATCAAATATATCATTTATTCTTCATGTAGTTTTTATTTCAAAATAAAACAATAGGAGTATTGAATGAACAAATGCATTAGAATTGTGTAGCAAGAAAGCCTAGTAAATGGGAAGGAACACATACTTAGTGTGGTTGGATGCAAGGGAAAGAAAAAGTGACACGTGATAAATATGAGGAAATAGATATTATGGGTGGCGAACTATTTTTTCACCATGCAACACTAGGATCTAGTACTATTTGTGTGCCATGTAGCTTCTAGGGGTGGACTTGACCTAAGATCTATCAACCATCGAAATGGGGAACTATTAAATATGTTGGACCAATTGGAGTTGTACATATGGAAAATTTAATTTACATAGGATAAAAATGAAATATTTGGGTCCACCATCCAAAATACGATGTGGCCATGTATTTATTTATTTATTTTTGGTCCACGTGGACCTCCAAATGTAGCCCACTCCAATATGGGACCCTCTCTCCTAATGTTCAAAACACAATTTCCTAATGTTCCAACTCTTTCATCTTCAATAAAAATTCTCTTCCTCCAAATTATTATTCCTTTGTATAAAATGATCACAAGTCAACTCTCTCATTCTAATCCAATGTGTAGATGTTATCAACAATATGTTTAATCAAAGGTCGGACCTTATGAAAGATGACAATTTTCACAAGATACAATTGCACTAAAAGAAATATTAATAACACTATTGAAATGAGAAAGAATCTTGTGTTTCATGCTATGTCAAAACACAAAGCTCTTCAACATCATTTTATTCAAGATTTGGTCCAAGATGAGCAAATGGAATCACAATTTTGTTGTATATTTGAGAAAATGGTTGATATTTTCACCAAAGCTCTTTTGAAAGATAGTTTTATAGCTTTGAGACACCTATTAGGACTCACACCCATTGATCATCCAAGGAGATTTCATACATGTGATTAATCTATGATGAATGCATAAAATTGCATGAACTTTTTTTTATATAATTTTATGTTTTGTTGCAATTGTACATTAATCCTAAATTGGTTCATACTACCTTGACCTATTATGATGAAATCTTGAATGAAATTAATTTTTTTATTCCAAATTCTCAAAACCACTTTTAAAGGTTTTAAGTCTTACCAATCTAACTTAGCCAAATCTTTAGTAGGAAATTTCCAAAGCCTCCCATGCATCCTTTGATTTTAAAATGTCAACAATATAGGGATAAATAGAAATTCCCAATCCAAATTGAATAATGAATAGAGCTCAATCTTTTCCTCCTTTCTTTTGATCTTTCAACTAAGTTTGTTGATTTGTTATCAAAGCGTTAAAGTATTTTGATATGTAGGCTCAATGTATCCTACCTCCACAAATTCCTAGAGATCTTGGGATAATAAGAGGGTCTTCATTTTCATGCTTCAATATTCATAGTTCTCTCTTCTAAATAACAAAAGATATAGTGGTAACCTATTGGGCCATTAGTAATTTTGATAATGATTTAGAGAGAACTATTAACCTATACATTTGCAACCTACTCCAATACCAATTGAAAGAAATACTGACATCCCCAAACACTATATTCATATCAATTAGAAAAAATACAAATTTGAAATATGCATCATTTTGTAAATCCTTCATATACTACTATATATATTTATATAATTTATTAATTTTGAATTGAATTATTCTAATACAACAACAAAGATTTTTATAAAATTCATAACAACAAAAAATAGAACAAAAATACATATAGATAATGCCCCATGCAAATTAAATAATGAATAGATCTCAACCTTCCTTTTTTTTGTCATCTCTCAACTAAGTTTGTTGATTTTTTGTCAACACATTTAAAGCATTTTGATATGTAAGCTAAATGTATCCTACTTCTACTAACTCCTAGATATCTTGGGATAATAAGAGAGTCTCCATTTTCACGTTTCAATATTCATAGTTCTCTCAGATTATAAATAACAAAAAAATGGTAACCTATTAGTCATTAGTCATTTTGATAATGATTTAGAGAGAGTTATTCACCTATACAATTACAACCTACACCAATACCAATTGAAAGAAATATTAGCATCACTAACACTATAATCATATTAATTAGAAAAATTACAAACTTGAAATATACTTATTACATACATACATAGATACATATGTACATTCATGCGTACATACACACATACATACATACATATACATAACTTTATTATTTTGAATTGAATTATTCTAAAACTACAATAAATCTTTTTATAAAATTCATAACAACAAAAAATATATATAGATGCATTTATAATGCAGTTTGCTAAATTAATTTAAGCACACACATGCACTTATAATGCAATTTGTTAATTAATTTTATGCATATACATGCATTTATCATGCAATTTCCTAAACTAAAATTTACAAGACATACATAAAAATTTAAAAAGAAGAAGAAGATGATTCCACTTAATAGTAGAATGGTGTCAATAATTTGAATTACATTGACATTTGCAAAAAAAAATAATCTCTTCAATTTGCAAAAATTAATCATCAATCTTCATACATCAAGATCCATTATCAAATAATAAATTATTTAAATAAATAATAAAAAATATATATATAAAATAAAATGTTGAAAATAAATATATATAGGACCTCTCTATATAGAAATTTTGCATTGTTAATACTAAAGTTCATGCATGCATTGAACCGAAAATAGAATGCCTAAACATAAGAGTAACATGCAGTTACAAACAATTATTAAAATTAATTGTTTACTAAAAACTTTGCTTGAAATCTTAAGGTAAACAGTGAGGCGCATAGTTGAATGCGAAACCAATGGGAAGCAAACCCACGGCCTAAGCTAACTCCACTACTCGTGCAGACTAATTTACTATTGTTATTACCTAGACTGATGATATATAGATTGTGAGTTGATTTCAAAATGAATTTTCTTACATGCTTGTCCCCAAAACTGTGCTTAAATTTAGGAAAGAACTTCTACTATTCTCAAATACGGTGGGGCTCTCTGAAATAGTATCACACAAAAACAATTAAATGCTCTTTTATTATGCTCAACACACAGCAACAGCAGTCGCTTATTTTTTAGCAATGCAAACCACAGTAAAAGACATATAGAAAGAGAACAGAGTCGATGCACCTTCAGTCCATGTCCACTTTGCACTTCTTCCTAGTGAAGGTTGTTGCAGTTGTTTCATTCAGCGGTGCAGAGAAGCAGCAGTTTACTTCGAGCTTGTAACAAGGGGTTTTTAGTTTTCCCACCTTGAAATGAACGTAGGATCGCAGTTTGAGAAGGACACAGTGGAGACAAAACAAGGATGGAGAACAGTGGTGCTTTTGTGGCCTTGATAAAAGTCCTGCAGCTCAATGAACGCAATACTCTGCCCCCCATAAAAGGAGGTTACACCGAAGGTGTTGTAATAGATGCCACTCTTTTTATTCACATTCCGAACGCTTATCTCCAACGCGATCTTAGTGCTGCTGCTTGTACTATTACTAAAACCAATACCATCCACATAGAATTCTGGTTTCATTGGGTGCACGAATGCCCAGATAAAAAACGCTGCGATCCCGCCGAATATTATGAGCCCGATAAAATACATAAGGAAAGCTAAGCAGCAGAGGATTCTGCTCCTGCACGCGGTGTGTATGTAAGCTTTAGTCGATGAAGGAATGGGGGCTCTGCAACCTCGTGCTGAATAGTACCCTCCATTGAAGATCGGACCATGTTTGGCGCTTTGGCCCATCTGTAAAACCTTCCACGAGACGCAAACTCGGAGTTATAAAAATATATTAAGACAAAGCGATCAAATGTAGCAGGAGAAATATGAAGATGTGGAAATGGAATACGGTATATGGAGTAATATAAGAGGGCTTACAGTTGAAAGGAAGCAAAGGTGCGGAACGCACTTCCAACACTAATCTATGTGAGAGAGATTAAGCAGATTCAAACAAATCTTAAACTATTACAATAAAAGAAACACATTCAAGAACATACATAAAAGATTAACATCAAATTTCCTTGGGGAAAACCTTTCCAGGTAAAAAACCCCACACCAAAAACACAGTACTTTGTATTATCTGTAACAATGCATTACAATACAATCACATTGTATTATCTGTAACAATGCATTACAATACAATCACAGCACTCAGCTTCTCAGATGTCTTCTAACTTCAACAAGATTCTGGGATATTTTTGACAGCATAACAGCGTCTCAGAGAAACTCTCTTACTCTCTATACTCAATACACAATGACATAGTATATTATCTTTTACAACATAAACAAGATAATTATCTCTCATGCAATATTCGTAGCACATAGAAAGTGTAAACTTGATAGCAAGAAGATAACTACTGGCGGTAGTTTAAACCAATGCAAAAATATCTTCCATGCGTCAAATCTGATATTGTTAGTTCTCCACTGTTGTCACCTCATCCACCGCTAACTGCAAGTGATAAAATCTCCTTCATGCGTGATTGATATGAGTTCAGTCCTCCACCGGTAACAGCAAGTTAAGACAAACAGTTAACTTAGTTGTTCGATCACCGCTCATGCAGGTTGAGACACAGTTAACTCAACAACGGTAAACGCGAGTAGCTAAAAACGGTAGTTTGGGCATGCAGATTCAACTTTCTACAACGCGGTTTGAAGGAAGAAAGCATAATCAACCGGGAGCGTTTTGCTTTAATTCTATAGCTTATTTTAGCATGTTCGATGCTTTGGCATTTTTTTAGCTTTTTTTTTAAATACATCCTGTTAGCGAAGTGGCTAATCCAGTCCCGTAGATGTAGTTGGAAACACTCTGATAGACATGTATGCAAGTTTGACCGAATGCCTTAAGGGAACTGTGGTCTTACGCGAAATGTATTTATTGAAAAGGCTTCAGGAACTTTCAAGAAAATGCAATTGGCAGGTGAGACGCCAGAGTTCACAACCTTTGCCAGCAGCCTCCTTGCCTGTGCCAAAATGGGAGCTTTGAATCCGTCAAAAGATAAAGAACAGGGGAATTTTGTCAGATGCTGTAGTTGCAACTAACCTGATAGACGTGTATGCAAAATGTGGAAGCATGGACAAGGGCGTGAACTATTTGACAGAATACCTAAAAGAAATGTGGTCTCATGGATTGCCATCATTGCAGGATACACAGAACGTGGAATCATAGACATGTTTAACAGAATGCCTTGAGGAAACACGTTCTCATGGAATGCCATGATTGCAGATTATTCACACGGTCGACTCTTTAAAAAGGCTTTAGGAACTTTCAAGCAAATGTAATGTGCAGATGTAAAGGCAGACTCTGCAACCTCTGCCAGCATCCTCCTAACCTATGTTAGGGAAGAGGGTATGGTCTAGCATAAAGGATAGAGAAATTTTGTCTGATGCTGTAGTTGCAATTGCTACAGAAAATGTGGAAGCACAGACAACGGGCGTAATATGTTCTCAAACCACATTTACAAGGACTTTTACATCTTTTTCTCTTCTTCATTTCTCCAAAATTTTAGCACTCTTTAGTTGATTGCTATCTGTATTATCTTTTTCATGCATACATATATTAAATATTAATATATATTTATCTTCCCAAAAATAATATTAAAATATATTTAAAATAATATTTAAGATTTATTAAAAATATTTAAAAATTTAAAATAGCAGAATCCCAAACAAAATTAGGGCTTTCATAAAAGGAAAACTGTTTTTAAAATTCATTTTAAGAAGTTAACAATAATGACTGTTTTTTTTTTCAAAAGATAAGAAGATAAGATTTAAGAGTGGATATGGATTTGCATGTCATTTGCACATCAATTTCTAATTGAAAAGTTTTTTCCCTACACATTGTTTTTTGGTGGATGCCATTGTATTATGCCTCTCAGCGTAATAATGACTGGTTGGTTACACCTCTTGCAACAAAAGAGTTGAGTCAAATGGCTACCCAAGGTCTCTCCAATCATGATTAAAAGTCCACAAAATATTGATTGAAAACTTAAATGATTTCCTTGCAATTTCAATAGTTTAGGCTAAACACCCACAAAATCGAAAATTTAGAAGAGTTCATTGAAATTCAAATAGTTCAAGCTAAACACATTTGTGACCAATGGTATTACTGAGACTGTATAGATTCATTGTATGCTCAAAATGCGGGTAAAATTTTAAAAATAGAGAAACTGTGCTAATGATATCTTGTTTTCCTATATTTTTTTCTTAAAAGACAATGCAAAGAATACATAGTTTCAAACATATTATACATATTTAGTATGGCAGTCAAGTGAGTTTGGTTATAAAGGAAAATGATTTTGACTACATTTCTACATGAGATTCACAAGGAGGAAGTAATTGGTACCTAATTTGAAATTGAATCTAATAAAGGATGGTAAATTGAACATAGGTGCAAATTACATTGAGATCATGAAGACATTGTTATTTCCCAATACATTATTAGTGAGGAGCCTACTCTTAAGAGTAGTTTCTATGCTACTACTCATCTAGGGCAACCAAATGCAGATGCAAAAACCAAGCAAGTTCAAGGTCAACTTAGATTTTTATAGAAATGTAGGAGTTGTTCTAAATTTGATATAGAAGATCACTCTAAGTAGTGCTCCTAGAAATAAAATGGCTAGGCAGAAAATGGTCTTGTTCATGTTCTAATTCTTGATTTTTTTTGTGATAGTAGGTGCACCCATGAGGAAATAGTTTTTCTTTATATTAATATCAATTTGGAGAGTGTTTTGTTGCTCTTTTTGGTTAATGTTGAACTCTGAGGAAAATATCATTTTCAAATGCACTCTTTACTACAATACCCAATAGTGATACCATTGTTTGTCAAAAATCAACATAGTTCCATGAGGACTTTTCTACTGCATGACAACCAGAGATGCCTTCGATTTGCTCATATGTAAAATTCAACATCTTCAACCAAAACCAATAAAAAGTCCCAAATAGATCCCACAAGTTGCCACAAATTTGAATTATTCCAAGAGGCCTTGCAACTAATGTATCCCCTCTCATCAATATTTTCCAAACCTTAGTTTCTCTATTTACACATAATCAAAATTGCATGAACCATGTTTACTCCATTATTGTATAAATGATTTTGTAGTTTTTTTGTGGTGCATGTTTGCATGCCAAAACATTTCTAAACTAATGTTGGCAAGGAAGGATATGTAGAATGCAAATACACACTATATGAACAACATTTGCTCGATTTACATATAAGTGAATTTGCATAAACCACTTTTACTCCATAATCATATAATTCTACTTCTCCCACAAAGAAGTTAATAAAGCAATATGTGTACTTTTCTAGGAGAAAATTGTGAACAAAGAACTCACACATCAAATTTTGTTGTTCAGGGAGTGAATCAACAAATACTTTTACAAATTCCTTGTCATTAGGGTCATGAGGCTAGTTTTGGAAAATTCTTTGCAATTTCCATCTTAAAAGTTGATCCTTAAGAAATATGGAGTACAACTTGGATGGTCTTCTACAGGCTAGTAGTCATTCACCAATTTCATAGACATCCTTCTTACCCCTATATATTCCTGATGAAAAGATTCTTTAACATTACTAATTCCCTCTTTAACCTACTATATTCAAATTCCACATCCTTCAAGAGGTAACAGTGCCCTATCCTTTCATTAACATTGGGGGAATACGTACTTGGAATTAGACTATAACAATATGTTCAATTTTTGTCCCCTTTGATTCCATGATTGGTTGAGTGTCACTCTCTTGCAAATTTTGTTCTAGCTCCACAATTTTACTCATAGAGGCATTTAATTCAATTTCTTGCCTATTTTTTTCTTCAAAAACACTAAATAATTGCGTAAATTTACCTTTCAAATCTTGAATACATTTATCTTTTTCACACAAAGCAACCTAATGCTGCTTACCCTGTTGATTCCATTGTTGGATCTGGTATTGCAACTGCTCAATAAGTTTGTCCTTCTCTTCCATTTGTGCAGTCAATTTGGCAATTTCTTGGTCTCTTTTATGTATAATGGCATTTTGCACCTCAATTTCCTCTTGTTGCTGAGTAATTTATGCTTCATCATCCTATAACTTGGCTCTCAACCCTTCAATTTCTACCTTTAACTTCTCTAATTCCTCATTTCTCTGTTTGGATTCTACATCCCATGTGTCCACAAAGAAGGATGAATGAGGAATTTCTTCATCATGATGAGGCACATTTTCCTCTTTGGTGTCCTTAGGAAGGTATGGGATTGATCCGGTCTTGGATATTTTTTAGTGAAAATTTGAAGTTTCTCATTTCTTTTCCGAGTCTACACCATGAAAAGATCATCCGGTGTCATGATTCCAACACAACTGAAACCAGGAGCAAAAGGACTAAAGTTTGTACAAGTTATTATTCGGTTAAAGTTTAGTCAACAATTAGTCAACTCAAGGCTGAGGGCAGAAAAAAGGTCAAAATTGATGTCAATGTGAAGAGCACGACAAGAGCTTTCCGACGGTGTTCATTTTGCGCAAATCAGAGCTCGTATGTGCAAGATATGGAAGGTCAAAGCTTGTGGTTGACTAGGTTGACTTGAAGGTACAATGATGATGTCAGCATGACGTCATCATGCTGACATGGATGAATCATGAGGTGACACATGGTGGATTCCCAAAGTTACACGTGGCGGCAATTTTTTGGACATGGTTTTATTTGAAAATATATATAAAAAAATAATAAATAAATTAATAACAGCCATGCCCTCCATTTTAATAATTAAATCACTTCCTTAAGAAAAAAACGTGGCCCTCCCTATAAAAGGGGATCACCATTATTTAAAAAAAAATCATGCTATTTTTTAGGCTACCTTTTTTTTAGGGAAAACAAATTGATCCCTATTTTTAAGGGATGTAAATAGCCCGTAACCAAACTCATCCCCTATTTTAAATGAGAATTTCAAACCAACATTGTATATTGTATGGTTTTAAAATACAAGTGGCATTGGATGGTTTTGTGGAAATTTGGAAACGAAATACTCCTTAATTTAATAAATTCCCTCCAAGTTGTAAAACAATAATCCTTTTAAAAGGATTAGTTGTAACTTATGGAAACAAGAAAAGCCCGAGAATGAATAATTGGAAGGGCTTAAATTAATTTAGGGGGATTTATATTCAAATAAGGGAGATTTTTAAATATTATTATGTAAAAATGGAGATTTGGAAAATATTGTAAATCAATTGGTTAGTAACCAATTTGAGCCATTTTTTTGTATTTAAAGGGGGTGAAAGGGAGAGAGTTAGGCTAAGTGTGATTTGAAGTGTTTTTGGAGGAGAATTTTGGTGAAGGAATTTTTGGTGTTTTGTCTAAGCATTTTGGTGAAGGAATTTTTGGTGAAGCGAGAGGAGGCTATTCTGGAGATTTTATTCTTCATTCCTGCACTTTGAAAAGTGGCGTTGTGCGGATAGGGGTGATTTTGTAACTCATTATACTTGATTTTGGAGATTAATCGGATCGGTCATACTCTATTAGAGCCGACCCGGAGACGTAGTCACGTTTGTGGTGAACTCCGTAATCAAGCGCTAATTTGCACTTTCTATCTTCTCCTTTTCTCTTCTCTCTCTCGTATTCAGTTTCTTTTTTGAAGTTTTAATGCATAAATTTGTTAATGTATGCATGAATTCAAATTTCATAAATTTGGAATAATCATTGTAAAAGTTAAGCATTCAATACTGCATATAGTCTAGATCCTATACAGATCAAGTTGGTATCAGAGCTCAGTTGACTATTATTGCAGTTGTTTTCTTGAATGCTAACGAGATCTAGGATTCAGAAGGGTGAAGGCAAGCTTGAAGACTTTAATCCTGAGATGGGGAAGCAAAGAACTTTTCTGAAGATGTCTATGTTTGGGATGGAGGTTCCTGAA
>VDFB02180612.1:0-17851 GCA_007258455.2 Sequoia sempervirens
CTTTGTCTTTATTTTGATCCATCCTATCATGCACCATCAAAAGCACCTTGTCCAAGTCGACATTGGGTGGAAAAGGAAAAACCTTCAGTCGGCTTTCAATTGACTTAATATTTTCTCTTGATTGATCCACCGATTTATCCCACTAAACCTTATAGGTTTGATATTTATCAATAACTGCAACATAGGTGGCCGCATCATCCAATTGATGTTCAGTAATAGGATCATCAGTAGCTGGAGAATATACATCTTTCCACCATTTTCTCAACTGTTCTAAGCTAAAATGCTTCGGTGCAAAATTCCTTCTCCCTATCATGATCTCAAAGAAAGAAATGCATCCATTATAGATATCAGTCAGGGTATCCTCAATTTTCCTTCTCTACTTATATATCTTATTCAGAACCTTCTACCTTATTTGCAAGGCTTCAAACCATTCCCAAGGTTTTGCAACTCTAGAGGAAGGAAGAATTCCATCATTCACTAGCTTATCCTTAGTATATTCCATGATAGTTATAGTTTTCTGCAACAGGAGATCTACATCCTCCTTATCTTGAGCCAACACTTCTTTTAAATAATCTATTGGCCTCATAGCATCTCCTCTAGTTTAAAGAATGTCCTTGATAGCATTATTTCCTTTGGTTTGAACCCCTTGTATCCAATTTGTTGTAATAAGAGTAGTATCCTTCATTATTTCCAGCTCAATGATGGTTTCTTGGGGAAGGAGACTTGCAGCAAAGGATGAGGAGCTAATGGACTGCAAAGGTTTCATCATATCCTCTAAACATTTCTTGAGTCTTTCAATCTCTTTCTTTAGCTCTTGTTTAGTTTGTGCTTCTTTTCTTAATCTCCCCAAGATTACTGCACTAGAACCCTCATATTCTTCAATATCTTGCTCCATGGAAGTAGGCCCTAGGTTGATGGTCAGCAAATTTTAATCCTCTCCAGTTACATCATCCCTATTCTTTTCTATAGCAGGAGTTGCAATGTGGACCACTCTATTGCTTGCTTAATTTCATTCGATCTTGGAGATGACCCTAGCCTTCTTCTTTCCTGTACTATCAAGAATTCCTTCTCCAAGTTGGCCAAAGGTGGAGTAACCAATACTTTGAATTTCCTTACCATAGATTTAATTTCATCTCTTGAATGCTCAATGACATTTTCCCAATCAGTCCCAAGGGCTTGATATTTATCCATAACTGTAATGTAAGTAGTTGCATCCTATCCTTGAACTCTTCACAATCTCATAATCCAACATTGTATACGTTACCCCTAACCAGACGAAGGTAATCTTACTCTTAGGGATCTTATTCTTGATATCTACCTTGATTCTTTCTACTTCAGAAATAGAAGACCCTTCAACACCTGGATTCATCAACTTACCCCTAATTCCACTAGTCACTGCACTACCTGACTCAACCTACACTCAACAAAGGAAACCATAGTAAAGATCACATAAAAAAATTAGTCATAAACATCATATTCATCCTTAAAATGAGTCCCAAGATAAGCAAGGTGTCATTAAATCTCATAAAAAATGATCATATCAGAGTTTGGGTTTTAGGTCTTGTTGATGGTGTTTTCTGCACAGCAACAACTCAGAAAGAATGCAATATTCTAACTCTCTTGAAAGGTTATTTTCAACAATAAATCGTTAAAAATCACCCCAAGGTCTCTCGGGTGTTAGGTCATAACAATGCATAAACAACTCAGATAATTGTGAAAATGCTGGTAATCACAATCGGACCTTACTACAAGCAAACTGTATCTTTCCACTTATCAGATTTTGCAATATGATGATCTATAATCCTAAATCTAATCAGATAATAAAGAAATAGCAAAAGATAAAGGGTGAGAGAATATGATAAGACCTAAACTATCCCTAGGATAAACAATGCAAATGATAGATATCTGGAATGGACCAATCTCAAATTACCAATTCCTAATCAACCCACAAGGCAATTTCACAAGAATGGTGCAATCTTCTAAGGTGTACAGATTTTCAAATCATAGACCTTCATCTACAATCGAACTTAAGCACATAGGAATATATGGTCCAGGTTGACTTCACCAGCCTACTACAATCAGATAGTTACTGGGAGTATAGACCAGAGATTGCTACAAACATTCCAAATATGAAATCAATAAACATCATTCATCAAACTAAAACTATTTAATTCTGAACACTAAAACCCTAAATCTCCAAGCAACTTGAAAGATAGAACAAAAGGACCATGCGAAACAAGATAACACAAGAGATTCCACCAGAAAACCACAATGTCCTCAATTGTATTAAATCATCAACATGCTGTAACAATTCCACTGTTCTGAATATAATGTTTGCTTTAGGAAACATAATATTACTTCTACTGCAAAATACTCTAACTATTGCTCTTACTTCTCACTACTACTGTCTAGCTAACCCTTTACAATGGGGCAAGAATGCCTTTTATAGCAAATCTATAGATATGTCGGCCAAGCCAAACATTTTTACAAAATAAGAATAATCGCCCAAAACAAGTCGACCAAGGAAGAATCAAACTAAGGCACACATTAAATGCCATTCACCATCAAGGTCAGCCTTGACACAATCCTCAATGCAGTCCGGTCCAATGCATGCCCTATGATAATAGGGAAGCACAAATCTCAAAATAGGCATTAACTGCCACTTCCCTTATCCTTTCTCTAGACCGATGACCCTTGGACCCTCAAGAATGTTCCATCTAACTCGGCGATAAGTGGCATAGGTAATACCCTAAGCCGACATTTAATAGCATCAATCTCCTCCTTGGACCGTTCAACAATCTTATACCAAATTTCCTTGCTGGACAAATATCTATCCATTACTGCCAAGTAGGTGGCTGCATTATCAAGTTGATGGCCTGTTATTACACTTTCAGAATCTAGGGCATAAACTTCATGCCACCACTCCTTCAGCTGTTCCAGACTCAAATATTTTGGAGCTATCTTCCTCCTTCTAGTCATCACCTCAAAGAAGGCAATGCATTCATCATATACTGCAGTAAGATCCCCATTAATCTATTTCTTCCACTTCTGAATCTTCTTTATGGCCTTCTGCCTAATCTGCAGAGCCTCAAACCATTCCCAAGGTTCATCCAATCTGGAAGAAGGAAGAATTCCATTTGCAGCCAGTTGTTCCTTACCATGCCCCATGATAATCTTGGATTTCTGCAACAAGAGGTCCATGTCCTCCTTGTCCTCGGACAACACATGCTCCAACAACTCCTTGGGAAGGACTGCATCTTTCCCAACTGACAGGATGTCCTTGATTGTATCATCTCCCTTTGCTTGCACATCCTTCAGCCAATCCACTGTAGCTTGGGCAGAGGTCTTCATTTTCTCAATCTCAGAGATAGTTTCCTTGGGCAGAAATCTGGGAGTGGCAGAAGAAGATGGATGGAGGGACTGCAAGGGTTTCATTACCTCCTCCAAGCATTTCCTTAACCTTTCATTTTCTTTCTTCAATTCCTGCTTGGTTTGGGTCTCCTTCCTCAACCTGCCAACGATCACCACACTGGACCCTTCAAACTCTTCTATATCCTATTCCATGGATGCCAGCCCAAGGTTGATCGTTTGCACGCTATAATCTTGACCGGTGACATCTTCTCTTGTCTTATCCGTGGCAGGAGTGGCAGTGTGGATAACCCTGTTATTTGTTTCATCTCATTCCACCTTGGAAACCACCTTAGCTGCCCTCCTTTTCTTCCCTTTGCCGATTTTTGATAGCATCTCATCCCAATCCAAGGGAGTGTCTTCGACTACCACCTGCTTCTTTCTTGCAAGCTCTTTTTCAAGCCAGTCCGGGGCTGCAGGCTCTACCCGGATTTCTTCTGTCCTTATTTCTTCCAGCTGTTTTGTCATTTTCTCTTCCTCCTCTGTAGTTACTTTATCCTCCTCTTTCTCAAGGAGCTACTTACCTTAATCAATTTCCTCAAGCTCCACCTCTGGCTGCACCGGCGATGGGGCTTTAGCAGGAATGTCCTCCTTTTCAGGTGATCCACGACTTCCATCACTTTCCGAGAAATCTTCATATTGCACCAAAGGAGAAGTGTGCCTTTCCTCCTCTTCAACTTCAAGTTCAGCCGCCTCACCAAAGAGTGCTCCCTCCTTGAATGGCTCTGCCTCCCCACTTGTCTCATGTTCTTCTGGAGCCCCTTGCTCATGTACACCTGGAGGAGGAGAAGCAACCTTGGGTGGTTCCATGACTGGTGATTTTGGCGGAGGATCTGCCTTTGGCATAGTGTCCTTTGGAGAGGGAGTCCTGGATCTCCTCGTGTAAACTTTTGCTTTCTCCCCTCCTGAACTCTCCACATCGACAATAGGAGGCTCATCCTTTGATGCATCTTGACTCTTCGTCTTTGTAGCCCTTGTTGTTCTTGCCTTCTTCGGTGGTGGAGGAACATCTTCTTCTTCTACTTCTTTCGACTCTTCCTCATCAGAAGACTTACTAATCATCAAAGTCTTCCATCTCCTCTTTCCTTTTGGCTTCCTTTTTGTTTCAGGCTCACTTTCCTTGGGGCCTCTAATCTTGATCTTGAAAGGAGAGCCCTTTACCATTTTCCCTTTGGGGTCATCTTCCCCGGATTCTTCTGAAGTAGACATAGGATTGAGGTCTCCCATCAAATTGAAGGTACAGGGTACCTTTTCACTCTCCAGCTGCCAGACCTTATGCTTCAACCAGGAAGAAGTAAATTTCATGACCGGGGCCATTAGGTCCTCTAACTCTGTGACCTCATCTTCATTCCAATTGATGTTTCCAACTGACTTTTCCGTCATGGCCTCATAGACGTGATCTTGTACCAGGTTTCCATGATCCTCTAGTTGGTCCGGGATCAACTTGACATTGTATTGTCTGATTGCCTCCATAGGGAGTCTGGAGTACCTCTTCTTTCTGGCCTCAAGATCATCTTTGATGTTGGCCCAATAGTCTTCTAAGTCATCCTTGTGCCGGTATTCCCTGGTGGCCTTCTTTTGTGCCTCCCTTGTGATGTCAAAGTTCACCCTTTTGGAATGGAAAAAGAGACCA
This sequence comes from Sequoia sempervirens, assembly GCA_007258455.2. Lineage (NCBI taxonomy): Eukaryota > Viridiplantae > Streptophyta > Pinopsida > Cupressales > Cupressaceae > Sequoia > Sequoia sempervirens. Next base: position 5,042 of record VDFB02180612.1, read on the forward strand.
TATGCTACCAACTCTTCTCCTACAGTGTGGGCTGATTGGATGGAAGGACACATTTCTGCCACACCAATCCTGAGAGGGAAGTCTCCACCAAATCCTGTCTTATGCTTTTCTCTCTTTACAATAGCGTCAAATTCACCAATCTGCCTCACAACCTCCAACAGAATAATGTGATCAGTAGGATACCAAGGTAACCTGTAAGGAGCGACCGGGCATCCATCAATTCTAAGGTAGGTGAAGGTGGGAAATTGGATGAACCAGCCCCCATAACTCTTTATTAGCCCTTTGGCCCCATCTGGCAATCTCATATGCTCAGCATTCTGGAGCATCCAGGTGATATGCATAGTGAATGCATCATTGGCCCTGCGGTAGTCCTTGTGTCCTAGGTGCAGTTCCAGATAAATCTCATAGATTACGTCCTGTCCCAATGTCCCTTGTGGATTCAAACCCTTGTATGGGTAGAATCTGGCAAGCACATACATGACATAGGAGGACATGGTGAACTTCTTGGTCTCTAGAAAAAACTCCTCAACTTCTTATCAATCTCAGCACTAATAAGCCCTACCTAGTGATAGTTGGTTCCTTGTTCAATCCTGGTGATAACATGGACCATCCAACTCTCTAGCACTCCGGCAGTCGTCAAACCAGCTACCATGCTCAGAAATGTTATAGCATCATAAATGTCAGACCTGAATTTGACTCTATGCAACTGCTGGGGCAGTTTAGAATGATGTGACTTCGGCTTTTCCAACCAAGAGTTAATTATCTGTTAGGATTTGTTGGGCTCATTCTCATAATATGTTATGGCCATGTCTATGTTTAAAGTACACACCGAAGGTAGGTCAGGTATGTCAAAGGCCTGAGCAATGGAGACCAGACTAAAGTTGGCCAAAACCCTCCCCTCGGTGCTGACTACCCTTTGTGTGTCAAAATCGTATTGCCTAGCACATTCCAAAATTAGCTCATAACATTGGATCACTGGAGGAAACCCAGCCACATGCACTAACTCGGACTTCATCATTCCATTCCTCAGGGTGGACAGATCCTTTTGAGCCGTCCTCTGCTTAAACTCTTCATATCTCCAGGCCCCAACATTGGCATCAAACACCTCAGCCCATATAGAAGACACCCTACTCTCAGGAAGCTGACTCTTCATATCCAACCTTAGTCTCTCTGCCTCAGAAATGGAGGACCCCTCCGTGCCACCCTTAGATTTTCTGACAGTAGCCTTGCTTGATTCGGCCTGCACTCACAAAAGACATCATTAGTATTCAATTATTATACATATTCCAACCCAAAGATTAGCCTAAAATCATATAAAGCAATTAAAATCCATCTCAAACTTCCAATCCTTGAGGATCCGGAGAAATAAGGCAGTCCGGGAAAATCATGCAAACCGGGAAAATCCAGTCGGGGTAGAATTTTGGAGAAATCCGACCCAGACAGATTCCTGCTGCCAAAACATCGTTTGTCCAATAAATCGTTAGTTCAACCGAAAAAAAATAATCATGCTGATTTGTTCATTGACAGCAAAATGAAGCATTTAGCACTTGTTCCACCAATCCCTAACTTTGAGAAAAATCAAACAAGGACAAACCCGGACAAAGGAAATAGGAGAAAAATTCCAGGATGGGGCCAGTTTTGTGAACTTATTAGGAAATGTTTGAAATTACTCTAGTCCGCAATTAGCCTATTTGGGAGGAAAATCGAGATGCCTTGAGAAATTATGGTTCTCCACAAGGAACCAACCGAAGGAAAACACATAGTAGCGATTAAATAATCCACGTAAACTTCTACACTTGGATTCCTATCCCCAAAATTCATGCCATTCAACAAGACTTAGAATGTAAAAGTTTCAAAGTTTCCCTCACCCTTAGATGAATTTCTATGTAGAGCGATGATGCCTAGTCGGATGAATAAACGTAGCCATGAAAATCAGGGTAAGCTCAAGGTTTGGAAAACTATCCCTAAAGACGAATCCAGATCCCTCTGAGTCCTCACAAGGTAGGGGTTAGCTCAATACATGCGGCCAATGGACAAGTCATAAAGAATTCACTATTCTGGGCCGAGCACCGAAAACCCTAACCTTACTTAATATGGCAAAATACACGCTTAGGGGACACACAAACAAACCCAGGACATCATCTGAACGGATTCACCCGTCATCTAATGAATAAATACGAGCACACACAGAAGAGATGGGTGATGAGGTCTCACGGAAAGATGGGTCAAACCCCAATTTGATAAAACAAACTCGTGACCAAGTATGGGCCGACCCAGGACGACCACCATTCAACACAGAAAAACTCAATCATCATGCAAATAAAAGGAGGGCCAATGATGACCTACCATGGATCCCGGAAATTTGAGCTCGAGGAAGAAACCACGAAACAAGCATGCCTAAGCAACAAAAACTTTAACCAGCAACGCTCCAATCAATCCACACACAAACAATCCCAATCAATCCTCAAAGCTCAGATGAAACTCTTAATTGCCAGAGCAATCAATAGGTGAATGGATGAAATCAGAATGATATTTAAAATGCCCTAAATCTGCCCATATACCTGTCTGAGCAAATGTACCTTGGTCATTAATGCATGACAAGACACTTCTGACAAATCCAAAAACCCGAGCCCAGGATGGAATTTTGGAAAATCTCAAAATCTGTGAAGCAGCGGTGCAGAAAATACGAAAACGGAGGCGAAGTTTGGGATTTTGGAAAATTCTGGGAAAATTCACCAGAACTGGAAAATCCCAGATCCAAGCAGAAACCCGGATTCGGAGAATCCAGCCAGAAATAGACAAAGAACCAGGGCCCGGGAAAATCCGCCGGAGCTGGAAAATCCCGGGGCTGGGTGAAAACCCGAAATTTGCTTAAAACTCCATTTTGGTCAATTCAAACCTCAGGGCAAGGTCAAAGCTAACAAGACCAACATGTCAAGACCCTTAAAAAGGTAAGTCCAATAAAACCAAAGGTAAAAAAAAACCTTCAAAAAGAGGGTCCCTACTCCAAGTGGGGCATGTGTGTGAAAACTGCACAACAAATGGCGACTCTGTTGGGGAAATGCTCCTAAGCATTTCGATGACAAACTGGAATCAAGAACCCAAAACTCATGGTTTCAACTCAGATATCCAGCCATCACCGTCCATGTTTAAACAAAGAAGCTCCCAGTCATTCAAAGTTTCCTATACCAGGGTCAAAGTGTGTGCACATGCATTCATTACCTACCCTCAGTTGCACCAAGAGCCAAACTTGGTATGAACAAGCTACGTAAAGATTCATACTCTAAAAGTAACCTAGATAGAGCCTCGCTGCCAGTCAGGCGTCCATAGCCCCGACGATGTTATCGCTATGATTCTCCTGAATATAGCTCTACTGCCAGCCAGGCGTCCATAGCCCCGGTAGAGATATTCAGATTCCAGTGATGAGTTGAATTCAAACCTCTTGATTTGCAATATATATTTTCTTTTGTTGATATTTCTTTTCTTTTCACTCATTTCATTCAACTTGTGAACAGTGAAGTCCACACTCAGGGCTGAGAACCACAGTGGCACTAGAGCTGAAGAAGATTTTTCACCTGTTCAGACCTTATAAGGACCTTCTACAACTTCAGGTATATTAATAGTTAAAAGTATAAGACCCCAATATATTCCCATTCAAATTGACTAGAGAACTCCTTGCCTCAGCATAAGGAAAAGTGACATAAGATAAAGAGTTTGTACCATAGTGTCCTGGAAGGATGATTAGAGTTTGTAAGAGAAATACCAGAAATATCAGACCTGCCTTGTCACCATTGCTATATAGATACAGCCAAAGGTCCCCAAAAGAGAAAGAACCAAGAGCAAGAGCAACGCAAACCAAAACAAAGAAACCAAAGCAAACCTACACTAACCAAAGTAGACAAGCAAACCAAAAGGGAAACCTACCCTAACCAATCAAAACAAACAAAGCAACCTAAACTAACTATGTACAAAGTAGAGAGCTGAAAACAACTCAGGATTGGAAATAATGTTTCAAATACTACCCATTGACAGGCAGTGGAATATCTTCTCCCGTGAGAGTCTTCAGACGGAAGGCATTATCTCCAAGTATCTCAGCAATCTGATATGGACCAAGCCAGAGCTTATCAAAATTCCCATGGTTCCCTTTCTGATCATGAGGTTTATCCCAGTATAGGACAAGGTCAAAAATCTGGAAGGCTTTAACCTTAGCTCTCCTATCAAACCATCTCTTAACTACCCCCTGATGTTTGGAAAAATTCTCAAGGGCATTGTCCCGTTTCTCCTCAAGGTGCAGTAGTTCTGTCAACCTAGCCTCCCTTCTATCCCCCTCATCATAAAACTGATTTATAAAGTGCAAAGTTGGGATCTTGAGTTGGATGGGGAATACTGGCTCCAGACCATACACTAAGTGATAAGGGGATGTTCCAATGGATGACTTAAGTATGGTACGATCTGCCCAAAGGGAAAACCGAAGCTGGGTGTGCTAGTCCTTTGGGTTCCTCTCTAACAGCTTACGAATGACAGTCAGTAGGTTCTTATTAGAGGACTTAGCCTAGCCATTACCCTGGGGATAATAATTAGATGCAAACTTCACAATAATGCCATGATCAAAAGCCCTATTTGAGAATTTCAAAGATGCAAAGGCAGGACCATTATCACAAACAATAGCAATAGGGCATCCAAACCGATTAAGAATGGCTGATTCTAAAAAGTCAATCACTACATCTGATGTACATTGTCTACAAGCAAAAGCGTCAGTCCACCTTGTGAAGTAATCAGTGATAGTGAGAATGTACCTGTCTACTTGAGGAAGATGGTGGATTGATGGGGCCTATGAAATCCATTACCCCATTGAGCAAAAGGCCTTACCTCAGTGACCGATTGGAGTGGAAGTGCTGCACACCTTTCTCTTGTCGCCATGGTCTGGCACATGTGATAGGTCTTGACATGATGGTGAACATCCTTAAACAGTGTGGGCCAGTAGTATCCTGCCCTCAAGATCTGGTTTGCTGTGGCAATAGCAGAGCCATGACCAGTACCATATTTCTCATTAAATTCGCTCATCACTCTTTCAGCTTCCTGCTTCCCAAGACACCTCAAATAAATGCCTTCATGATTTTTCTTGTACAACACAGCTCCTTTCAACATGAAACCATCACTCTTCAATCGTAAAGCTCTCCTATGAACAACATTAAGATGACCCGGAGGTCGTTGATTCAATAGATAATACACTAGGTCATCATACCAACCGTCTGGAGAAACCTCCTCAACGTTATAATTCTGAACAGTCAATTCAGGACCTATTTCTGCCATAGTCTGAGTGAGTCCTTGTCCTCTCACCAGCTTCATGGGGTGGATCTCGATATCATACTCTTGAAGCATGGTCACCCATTTGGCTCTACGCTCACCTAACTCATTCTGCATTAGCAGTAACTTAACTGCAGAATTAGGGACAATTGCATATACTTTATTTTTTAGGATATAATGCCTGAATTTCTGTACTTCTCTAATAAGGGCGTAGGCCTGCTTTTCCACACTTGGATATTTCAACTCAGCATCTTTCAACGGTGCACTCATAAAAGCAATAGGATTCTCATTTCCCTCATCAGACTTTTGAGTAAGCATTCCAACACATGAGTGGTCTGAAGCAAACGAATAAATATAAAAGGGTTTGCTGTAATTAGGACTTATAACAACTGGAACATCGACAATGGCCCTTTTTGATTCTGTAGAAATGCCTCTTTCCCTTCTACGTAGTCCATTCGATCTTGGCATCTTGTTTCAACATTGCATTATTGGTTTAACAATTTCAGCAAATCCGATTGATGGTGCCGGCCAATTGATCTTGCCAAAGAAGATTTCATTTCCTTTTTCTAGTAGGTGGTGAATCCTCCAAGATGGCCTCCGCGCTCGGATCAATAGCAATTCCCTTTTAATTATTACATGTCGGTGGCTTTCCTTCTATTACTCCAAAGATGCACTTTTAGGATTCAAGGATATGTATCCAAATTCTCGCACCTTTGAAATGCTTTGTAAATGGGATGTGATCCTCATTCTTCGAGAAAGCCCGGTCGGTCATCCATATAAATGATGATGCATTTTGCTATGATATTCTTAAAGGTAATATCCATAGCTCTCTGAAATGTAGCCCCTGCATTAATGAGTCCAAATGGCATCCTCCTGTATGCAAAAGTACCCCACTTAGTTGTGAAAGCAGTCTTGTGTATGTCCTCATACTGAACCATCACTTGATTGTACCCTGAATAACCATCCAGAAAGGACATCATATGAGATCCATTGACTACTTGAAGCACCTCATCCAAAGAGGGAACTGGATAGTTATCTTTTTCTGACGATCTGTTCAGATTCCTAAAATCGACACAAAGCCTAATTTCTCCATTCTTTTTCCTTACTGGAACCAGGTTTGCCACCCATGTTGAATGCCTAACAGGAAATATGATTCTGGCAGACAGTAATTTCTGAACTTCCTTCTGTATGAGTGGTTCCAACAATGCATTGATGGGTCTTTGTCTCTGTCTGAAAGGCTTGGCACCTGGCTTCAGGGGTATAGTATGAGTTATGATGGATGTATCACAAGTCTTCAAATCTTCATAACCCCAGGCTACTATTTCTGGAAAGTCGTGTAAAGCTCTGATTATACCTTGTCTTTCTTCTAAAGTGCATACCTTGCCAATGAAGATATTCTTAACATTGTCCTTAGTTCCCACATTGTAAGTGTCACACTGTCCACTGATTGATTCTTTCTTTGACTCTTGTTCCTGATCTTTGATCTTATCCATATCAAAAAATTTCTCCAACTGTACCATTCCCCTTGGAATAGTATTAGACTTCAGATTCATCACACCTTCTAAATCTAGCTCTGCTTCCTAAGGTTCTGTTTCATCAATGATTTGAGAAGCAAAAACGTTTGTATTTGTGATGAAATCCAGGATATTTTTATCATCTTCGAACACCTGGAAGTTAGTAATGTTGTCTGGGATTGATGGCACAGGGGTCAATTCTACAGTGAACTTCTTCAGACCTGACAGAGATAGAGGCTCCAGAGTGCTTGCTGCCTGAGCTAGAGAATCAGCCGTTTGATTCTTCCGCCGTGCTATTAGCTGAATGTTGAAGGCATCAAATCCCTCAATGAGGTCCCATACTCTATGCCCATAATTAGTCATTCTCCTATCATGACATGAATATTGTCTCCTTACTTATTTAACCACTAACTCAGAATCACCAAAAACTTGCAGAACCTTAACCTTTTTCTTAAGTGCCATAAGAAGTCCATGAATTAGCGCTTCATACTCTGCTACATTATTGGTGCAATGAAATTGGAGCCTATGGACTATAAAGAAATTCTTACCTTTTGGACTAATCAATTCAAACCCTGCCCCAGCTCCATGCTTGGACTTGGATCCATCAAATCTAAGTGTCCAACACTTAGTAGCTACGATCTTCTTCATCACATCCTTTGGCTTAATGTTGCTGAGTGGCTTTTCAGATGATACGAACTTCCTTTCTTGACAGTCTTTCTGGGGATCTTGTATATCTGTTTGAGCTGCCATGATTGGATTCATGCATTTCTATACTTGTTCTACTGCTGTTTGGCATAAACAACACTCCAACTCAGAATGGGAGGCATTATGAACTCTATACCAGTTAGGTAAGAGTAATTCTTCAAAGCTTGCCCTTCTACCTAGGTGAATTTAATTTTCAGCACACCGCTTGATGAATTCCTAAAAACCATCCAAGAGACTAATCTGATTGTCTTCAGGTTCTTTTCCTTCCTCAACTGATTCTGTCAAAATGGTAACAGGGCTAAGTTATATTCCATGATCAATGGGCATCATGTGTAGCATCAACACCTCCTCTGAGTCTGACTCCTCATACTGAGATGACAACACGTAATTTCCCATTCCTACTTCTGATATCAGAACTTCTGTTGAAGTCTTGGTATTCTGTAATCATGTACTTCATTCTTGGCTCTCTCTCAATTCTGATCTGATTGGGCACTCCTTTCCATGGAAGCCACATATGAGAATGATCAGTAGACACATAACCATTCAAAGCCTTAGTAAAATCCCTTCCCAGGATCAAACCGTATGCATCAGGAATATCAGCTACCTGAATATTGATAACCTATTGAATTCTTGGATCTGAAGCTATCTGCATGTGAATCATGTTTAGTTCTCCCACCACATTTAATTCAGTTCTATCCAACTGAGTCACCTTCTTCTGAGAGTCAGCAGGTGTAATTCCTAAATCTCTACACACTCCAAAAGGCATCATATTGGTGGAAGCACCAGAATCTAATAAGCAATTATGCAGATTCTTACCAAATATACGGACAGAGATCAGGAATGGTGGAGTTTCTGTCTTCCCTTGAAACAAAGTGGGCTGAGTGTCTACCTGAGCCACTTGAGTCTTATCCTTTTTTTTTCCTTTATCTCCAGGGGGCATGTTAGTCCTATTTTGGGTCTGATTTTGTGTGCTCACCGGCTGAGAACTGGAGGTCTGGCTGATATTTTCTCCAAAAGGCTTGGAATGTGCATCATAGGTACCTAAAACAACCTTCCTAATTGTAGGAAACCTTAATAACTCAAATGCTGAAAGATTTACCTTTAATTTCTTGAACTCCTCAGCAACATATGAAGCCATCTGCTCCTCGCTCATATTGGTGGAGATGTCCTTAGAAGGTTCCTCCACCTTGTCCTTGCTTGTTTGAACAACCTTTTCCTTTTGTGAGTCAGTTTGAGCCTGTCTTTCCTTGGAAAGATACTGCTTGGAAACATGTGGAAAAGATGGATTATTGCTAGCATTAGGATCTGGGGGAGTACTGAAGTTGTTAGGAGGAATGGAAGTGGTGAAAGGTCCTCCAGCCTGGGGATGCCTATGAGGCATATCTCTCAATCCCTGTCTCTGGAACATTTGTACTTCTTCAACATAATTTTCTTCCTGATCGAGGGGACCATTATCATTCATTTCTTCTTCATTAAACAATCGAGTAACCTCATCTCCATTGCATACCTGATCTGCCCTTTCTTCTTGAGAGTCAGGTTCCTCTTCAGGTGCATTCTCCTTACTAGCAGGGAAAGGAGCGTGGTTCAAAACCAGCACAGGAGCATCATAAGGACTAGAGGGAACAATCTCCTGCCCATTTGCATTATTCTCTACCTCATATTGGAAAATAGAGGCAACAATTTAGAATTATGGACACTCTAATTTTGAATGCTGACTTGTCTTATGGAGCCTGCACCATCCTAATAAGGCTGCTTCAGCCATATATACACCACTGGGAGGCTTGTCCTGATTGACTGGCTGATTTGCAGACTGGTTGACTACTTGATTAGCTGGTTGATCCAATGGGGTGGGGAATCCTCTATTATTAGGGCCTATATTCCAAGTCCTACTTTGCCCTTGTGATTGCCTCTTATCAAATCCAGATCCACTACCTTGACCTCTATCAAAGTTCTGTCTCCTATCATTATTATAGCCTTTGTCATTGTTGTAACCCCTATCCTGATTGTATCCTCTGTCATTGTGGAATCCTCTATCATTATGCTGTCCTCTGTCAAAATTCTGCCCCTGTAAAATTCTCTGTTCTGATTGGATTGCATACTCTTCTGGGCAGCCTGCAGTTGACTATTTTGATTCCTTAAGTAGGTCACCTCCAGATTCAACTTCTTTATCTGTTCAGCCATTTCATCAATTCTCTCCCTATTTGGATCTCGATAAGGAAGCTGGCTTGGGTTACTCTGAGGAGGGACAAACATTGTATTAGATCCCATAGACTGATGCAACACCTCAAAATTTTGCAAATAAGCAGGGAAACTATTTGGCTGTGACTGATACATAGGCTGATTAACCTGCTGCTGGGGAAAACTCATCATAGGAGAAACCTGGCTCATGGGAAGACCAGGATGTGGCACCAGGGGTAACTGAGATACTGGATTCATGATTGGATTATGGTTGGTGAGTGCCTAATTTACTGCCTGAACCTGATTAGGGTGTGCAACTGGTCCCAAAGAAGGCAATGGTCTAGTTATATGTTGCCTCAGATCTGTGCTAAGCTTAACAGCCTTTGTATAAGCATCAGTTAGGGTACCTGGAGGATTGGGTCTCCATTTCAGGAAGGTTGCTGTCAGGCTATCTAGAGCTTCATAATAGATTCCTAGGGCAGTATTGTCATCCAAAACATAAGGATCTTGAAGTCTGGTGTATGCGCGGTGAAACCTATTATTGAAACTGGATATGGGTTCATTGACCTCTCTTTTGACCCTAGTGAATTGTAAATACAATTCATTGGCACTGATGGGTATTCAGAACTTCTGTAAAAAAATAGTTTCAAGATCATTCCAATTTAGAATTGAGCCAGAAGGGAGGTGATTGTACCAATAAAAAGCCTCTTCTCCTAGTGAATAAGGGAACAACCTACAAGAAACATCCTCATGGACAATCCCTCAATCCTTGAGACAGGTTTGGAAGATCCTTATATGTTCTTCTGCAGTCCTATTTGGGTCATTAACATGAAACTTTGAGCAGAAGTGTTTAGGGTTTTTGGGCATTGCATTATATGCCTGGAAGAATAAGGGAGATGGATTATTTGCAAGGAAAGCCATTGGTAAAAGTGGGGGAGGTGGTTGTGGTTGGTTAATGACAGGCTGGGGCTGTTGAACGGGAACGGCCTCAGGGATGGGTATAGCCTCAACCTCAGGATGTGAAGATGCGGATGATGCTGGTGAAGGGATGGGTGATGATGATTCTCCCCTTTCTCGAGTCCTTCTTGACCTAGTGGGGAACTGTAATTCCTGTAAGTCCTCTTCTCCTGTGGTAGATCTGGTATTCCTCCTATATCTCTCTGGAAAGATGGCATTCAAGAAATGATCCAGTGTGCTCATTCAGGCCCTCCTTCTAGCGCCAATTTGTTGATGGTGTTTTCTGCACAACAACAACTTAGATAGAATGCAATATTCTATCTCTCTTGAAAAGTTATTTTCAACAATAAATCGTTAAAAATCACCCCAAGGTCTCTCGGGTGTTAGGTCATAACAATGCATAAACAACTCAGATAATTATGTGAAAATGCTGGTAATCACAATCGGACCTTACTACAAGCAAACTGTATCTTTCCACTTATCGAGGATTTTGCAATATGATGATCTATAATCCCTAAATCTAATCAGATAATAAAGAAATAGCAAAGATAAAGGGTGAGAGAATATGATAAGACCTAAACTATCCTAGGATAAACAATGAAAATGGTAGATATACGGAATGGACCAATCTCAATTACCAATTCGATCAACCCACAAAGACAATTTCACAAGAATGGAGTGCAATCTTCTAAAGGTGTCTGATTTTCAAATCATAGACCTTCATCTGTCGAACTTAAGCACACTTAGAATATATGGTCTAGGTTAACTTCACTGACCTACAATCGAGATGGATTCTTGGGAGTATAGACGAAGATTACTATAAACATTAAATATGAAATCATAAACATCATTCATCAAACTGAAACTAATCTAATTCTGAACACTAAACCCTAAATCTTCAAGCAATTTTGAAAGATAGAACAACAAGAACCATGTGGAATGAAATAACATAAGAGATTTCACTAGGACAACCACAATGCCTTCAATTGTATTAAATCATCAACATGTTGTTGCAACAATTCCACTGTTCTGATATAATACTTGCTTCAAAAGATTTAATACTACTCCTACTACAAAATACTCTAGCTCTTTTCTGCTCTTGCTTATCTCTACTCATTTCTAGCTAACCCTTTACAATGGGGCAAGAATGCCTTTTATAGAAAATCTACAGATATGTTGGCCCAGCCAAACATTTTTACAAAATAAGAATAACCGCCCAAAACAAGTCGGCCAAGGAAGAATCAAACTAAGGAACACATTAAATGCCATTCACCATCAAGGTCGGCCTTGACACAATCCTGAATGTAGTCCATTCCAATGCATGCCCTATGATAATAGGGAAGCAAAAATCTCAAAATAGGCATTAAATGCCACTTCCCTTATCCTTTCTCTGGGCCGATGACCCTTGGACCCTCAAGAATGTTCCATCTAACTCAGCGACAAGTGGCATAGGTAATACCCTAAGCTGGCATTTAATAGCATCAATCTCCTCCTTGGACCGTTCAACAATCTTATCCCAATTTTCCTTGCCGGACAGATATCTATCCATTACTGCCAAGTAGGTGGTTGCATCATCAAGCTGATGGCCTGTTATTACACTTTCAAAATCAAGGGCATAAACTTCATGCCACCACTCCTTTAGCCGTTCCAGACTCAAATATTTTGGAGCTATCTTCCTCCTTCCAGTCATCACCTCGAAGAAGGCAATGCATTCATCATATACTCCAGTAAGATCCCCATTAATCTATTTCTTCCGCTTCTGAATCTTCTTTATGGGCTTCTACCTAATCTGTAGAGCCTCAAACCATTCCCAAGGTTCATCCAATATGGAAGAAGGAAGAATTCCATCTGCAGCCAGTTGTTCCTTACCATGCCCCATGATAATCTTGGATTTCTGCAACAAGAGGTCCATGTCCTCCTTGTCCTGGGACAGCACATGCTCCAACAACTCCTTGGCAAGGACTGCATCTTTCCCAACTGACAGGATGTCCTTGATTGTATCATCTCCCTTTGCTTGCACATCCTTCAGCCAATCCACTGTAGCTTGGGCAGAGGTCTTCATTTTCTCAATCTCAGAGATAGTTTCCTTGGGCAGAAATTCAGGAGTGGTAGAAGAAGATGGATGGAGGGACTGCAAGGGTTTCATTAC
>VDFB02180613.1:0-25671 GCA_007258455.2 Sequoia sempervirens
TAGAGATGGGAAGAGAAAGAGAGATGGAGATATATGGAAGAGAAAGGAAGAGAGGTGGAGATAGAGAGTCTGTGGATAGGGGATAGGGAGGAAAGATAGAGAGAGATATAGAGGGGGAGATAGAGAGGGGAGGAGAGAAAGGGATATAGATAGAAAGAGATAGAGAGAGGAGTGAGAGGGAGATAAAAAGAGAAATAGAGATAGAGATATAGAGTAGGAGAGATGGAGGGAGAGATGGAGTGAATGAGAGAGAAAGGGGGGAGAGGGAGAGATAGCTCAATAGATAGAGGGGGGAAGAGGGAGGGACATAGATAGTGGGAGATATAGAGATATAGAGAGAAATAGGAGAGACATCAATCACCCTCCCATATCATCTCATCTATTCATCCTTATCTCTTTATCTCACCCCTCTATATCTTGGTTCCCCTTTCATTTTGTATGTTTGCCAATATCTCCCTCTCTATTTTCTTCCCTATATTTATCTTTGTCTCCTTAAGTGTGCAATGAGTCTCCTTAAGTGTACAATGGGTACATTGAAGAGGTCTTAAAGGAGAATTATCATATCTTTAATCAAATGGCATGCTACCTTGAGCATAACTCCCCAAGGACACATGCCATCCTTGGATTGTTGACATGAAACAACCAATCAAAATTTAGTTTCTCTCTCTCATATTAATATATATTACTATTATATTAAATATATATTATATTAATTATATTTTGTATTATATAAAAATATACTTATTATTAATTATTAATTATAATAATTTTATACGTATTTAATAATTTTGTTAAAGAATATGATATATAATTATAATAAGTTGAATAATTATATTATTTATTATGTAAAATATAGCTAATATATACTTAACTATATTGTAGAATATTAAAACCTAGCTAAATGGCGCTAAAATTTTCAACTTAATTAGCATACTGTAAAACCTAATGAAACCAGGTTGTAGCTCGTGAAATTGGAGAAGTGAAAGGTCAATACTAGTGCCAAGGAAGAGTTTGGAGTAGTGAAAACAAGGTCAATGCCAGTGCCGAGGAAGAGTTTGGAGTAGTGAAAACAAGGTCAATGCTAGCGCCAAGGAAGAGTTTGGAGTTAAAACAAGGTCAATACCAGCACCGATGAAGAGTTTGGAGGAGTGAAAACAAGTTCAATACCAGTGCCGAGGAAGAGTTTGTAGTAATGAAAACAAGGTCAATGCCAGCACCAGGAAGAGTTTGGAGTAGTGAAAACAAGGTCAATGCCAGGGTGAGGAAGAGTTTGGAGTTAAAACAAGGTCAATACCAGCACCGAGAATGAGGTTGAGGGAACTTAGGGAAAATCAATGACCAAGGGGAAATGAGTACTATAAGTTTGGCACCCCCATTCTCTTTAACCTTCAATTTTCATGCCTAGTTTCCAAAGATCTTCTCATACATTGGCACCCCCATTCTTGTAAAATGGTATAAGATAAGATAGAAAAAATAAAATAGGTTAGTCTTTCAAATTTTTATCTACCAGCCTCAGGTCTTGGAAAAACTCCCATAATCTACCCACATCTTGGTTGAGGTCTAGGATTTCATCACACATAGCCTTCATTGCATGAGTCTAGAGCAATTGTAGACTTAGCCCAAGTATATGCTAGGCTAATGTAGATCTAATGAATGGAAATAGAGGCATACAATTCTTCTTTAAAACCTCCACCACAAACATATGCAATGTGTTGGTTTTTTTTACGGTAAGCGAGTTGATCTTCTAATCTACCTATGGAATTGCCAATTCCAATAAAGGGCAACTCGAATGACCTAGACTGATTAACGAGGATTTGAAAGACCTCATACACTTTAGGCTCTGCAAGACCTGAGAGGGTAATCCCTTAATGCATTTACAACCTCTGCACCATCATCATAAACATCATTAACAACAAAAAATAATATCATTTAATAGCTCAACATATTAGGATAATATCGAATAGAATTAGTTATCTATCAATAATATCAACTATTTGGAGCATGAGATAACTACAAAAATATTTCATAGTATAAGATAGTCATTGATTAGCAATTTGTAGCAAACTCTAGATATAGGAAAACAAATATTGAACCATACGAATAAGTACAACTTAGATCAGTGCCATATATCCATTGGAAGAGTCAAATTTATAAGCATCTAAGGGTTAATGACAGATTTAACACATAACATATAAGATCCTTGATAACATTGCTTTACAATATCATCAATATGTATTCTAACCCAATACTACTTATCAAATCCTTATACAAAACATATCCACCTACAATCCCATTCAAGCATTTTAATTAATTCCTTGAATTAAAGCTAAAACAAGAATTATACACACCACAACAGTGAGATGAACGAAACAAACCTTGATCATTTTATTCAAAATTCAAATATGCTTGTACAATGGAGAGACATGAGTTTGAATTAGTCATATCAATTCAAATTCCAGTACTGTCATAAAACATCAAATCCCCATGAATTCAAAACCTACTATAGAATAACCCAAAACCTAAATTGGATTTTCCCTAAAACCATTAGACTTTACAATTTTATCTGCAACTACATCTAGACTCAACCAAAAATATCTAACTTGCTAACCCATACTTCTGGCCTTGAAATCCTTCTTATAGAAAAAGAAGGAGCAAACAAGCACCGGGACAGAAAGCACATGTGTCACCAGCCAATTGGACTGCCTTGTGATATTCCGAAAAAAATTTACAACAATCTCCCCAGAGAATCTTCTTGTTCATCATTCCCATTGAGAATGGTTGACGTAGCAACAAAAACTTCAAGAATTCTGCACCTAGAGTGTCACCAATAAAAAAAACTGGAATCTGTTGTAACTGCAACAACTGATTTGTCAACTATTAGCATCCTACTCCTTTTCACTCTTCCTCAGTTAAATATACATTTACCCATTTCTGGTACTCTTCATCAGTTGGCCAATCAAAATTGATCACCTCATTCACCTTGACACTATAAGGTTTGTACTTAACTGCACCGATTTGCTTCTCTTCAAAAGACTCCAAGAATGAGCTAGTGCTAATGATTTTGTCCATACAACTCACCAACAAATCATAATGGTTACTATTTTTGAGGGTTTTGTAGTCCAAACATGATATAAAGGGCTCTTACACTTTTTGTGATTATTGTAGCTTGTGTAAGAGGCCCCATGGATACTGTTGTAATTGTAGGATGCATGAATAGGGCGTAGGATGAGAAATAAAGAAGGTATAGCTGCTGTCCTCAATAGTTTTGTGAAGAAAAGCATGTAAAATGAGAGGTTCAAGCCTAGGTTTCAACAAAACATGTATGAGAGATCTGATTTTATGAATTTTTATCCATGTGCATGACCTAATGGGTTGTTTCTAAACATGAATATAATGATAGTACACACACAAATATATATATATATATATATATATATATATATATATATATATATATATATATATATATATATGTATGTATGTATGTATGTATGTATGTATGTATGTATGTATGTATGTATATATATATGTATGTATATAGTATAAATGTAAATGTAAATGCAATACAATTATTGGATGCTCTCCTACAACAATAAATGCAACATATCATTAAAGAAATCTATATCTATGTATATAAATGTGTATTTCTAAATGCAAGTGTAAATGCAAAGAGCATATGATTTTGTAGTGTTATAGATACAACATATCCATAAATTAATGTAATTGAAATTCTAAAGTCTTCAATGCATATAATATGAAATCGATCAAACTATTAAACTACATGAGATATAAATGAAAATAGTTAATGCATATGTATGTGTATTTGTAAATGTAAGTGTAAAAATAAATAAGAATAATGAAAATTATAAAAGAATACAAGGAAAGGTCTCTTGCCTTCTTAGTAGTGATAACCTCCTCCACACACAACCCTTAAAAATTATGAATAGAGGAATATAATCTTTGAAGAACTAAAAGTTGATTCTCTCCTACCTGGTGCAATTAGTCATTTTATCCTTACAACCATTTATAGTGATTACTAGAGGCACATAGACCAATTCTTCATAATAGAATAATTAAATCATACTTTTCCAATGATGACATTATGAGAAAACCTTAGGTTAAATGAATAATTCCTAGCTAAGTTCTTTAAATCATGTCCAACCATATAAGAGAAGACTGCTGCTATGTGTACCTGGATACCATGGAGAAAGGCTCTTTGGGCTCTTTGACCAATCATCCTACATTAAAACATACCAAAAGTCTCCTAGCAATTAAACATAGGAAGATTTAAGATGAATTAAAAAAAAAATATTTGCCAAAGCATAAACTTATGATGACTTAACCAAGCCTAGTACACACTCCCTCCCTGTTAACCACTTAGACATATGGAAATTAAATATAAATTTGCTGCTATTTTTAGTCATGTAGGTGTCCAACAAACCACTTGGTGTTGTTTCCCTTCAACTTTATTTACTTGAATGAAGAGAAAAATTCCTTTGATTATAATTAGAGAATACATTTGAGGCCTCGGTTGTGTAACTGGTGGACCATAGTCACATTTAACACTTGTTACAAAGTTTGGGAGTTAAAAAATTAAGTAGATTTGATTTGTGATGGACACATTTGGATGGTAGTAACAATAACTTGCAATCTATCAAGACTTGATTACCTTATAACCTGTGAAATTCTAGTGATGAAATGATAGATTAATCATAATGTCACCTTAGGATCACATCACCATGAAAGAACTTCATCCAACATCCTTATGAGTGCAGGTACCACCAAATAGGTATTTGTCATATTTTTCTTCCTCAAGCGAGGGAAATTCAGGAAGAGAAGAGGAAAGCGAGACATGTAGTATGTCTAAAAGAGGGAGATCAACTAGAGGTCAAAATATTAGAAATTATTTTTGTAAACACATGGAATTTTTTCTTGCTGAAAGGGGGTCATGTTCTTATGATGATGAGAGCATAGGTGACATTGAGGTGCCCTTGAGGTATAAACATCTACGAAAACAATGGGTACCCAAGGAACTTCCTCCAATAAACACTATTTTTTGTGTCAATGAGAGGATATATCACATAGCACCATCGTCATTACATGGTTTGGGCCTATTTTGCATGGAAGGCATAAAGGTCTGTTATGAAAAAGTTACTGAATTGATGGATTATGTTGGACCCTATTACAGTTACAAAGATTGGATGCAACTGGTTCGATATACATGAAGTATGCGTAGGTATGCACTGTCAAAAAATTATATACAACTAAAAGATAAGGATCAAAATAAAGGAGTGGCTATGTACATTGACGAAAGGCCAAAAGCATCAGAGAATATTGTAGGGTTTATAAATAGTACATGACCTGGGTCAACAAATAAGCAACCCAATTGCATATTTGAGGAACGCGATGGAAACCATGTATTCGTATGTGTGATAAAATCAATAAATGCAAGGGAAGAGTTGCTAATCAATTACAATTTGAATCACTTAGTTACAAACACAGTTACTATGGGGGTGGTACATACTATGTACCATTTTACCCAGCCTCCAATTAATAACTCCAATATACCATTTTATTCTTATGTTTTTTTTCGTAAGTCTATTGGTTTCATTTCAGTAATGTTTTTTTATATTTAATTTTTGTCACAGTGGGACATTGATCGTATAGAGAAGGCTCTAGCCTAGAGCACAGATCACAATTTATCTTCAAGCACTTCTACCTGATAGGTTTTGTAATTGTACAAATTAGATACGAGCAAAATGTTTTATTATTATGTTGTTTTGATAAGTTTATTGGATTAATTTTGATAATGTTTTTAATATTCTTGTTGCAATTGACTAATCGAGGAAAGGCACCGGCAGTAGATGAGAGCATCCATAGGGAGGTGTAGTCAATATTATGTGATGATGACATTGCTTATTCAACAAACCCTCTTGATATGATAAGGAAGACCCAAAAAAAAATGCAATGAAGAAATCCTTAAGTTGTTATTCATAGTGCCTCAAAGAAATGAGATAAGAGAGAGGGTTAAAATATTGACTGAGAGATCACAAAACTTGCAAGTAAGTTGTCATGAGGTCTTTAATTATAACATAAGTTCATTCATAGTTTTATATTTTGTACTATTTTATGTCATGAACTAAAATATGTGTTGTTTTTACAAAAAAAATTGCATCCTCATGATGCTCTTGGCCATGATCAGGGTACTACAAGTGTTGCCTGAGGAGTAGGGTTGGTACAAGTGTCCATCTTGATCTTCCTGCGCATACATCACATCATCTGACCCCATCATCTATTCCTATATTTTCATCTAAAATGTCGGCAACACATACCATGGAGGCATCCATTAGTGCACCCTCTGGCAGCAAACACATGCTAGAACATGCGTCAGGACATGTACCTAGGGATGCAGAGGCCACTAGTACTGGTGATATTTTAGCATCATTTACTGCATCTTCCCATATTACTCGTATGAGAACATTTCCAATCACATTTGTGTTGACCGAGGATTTCATTCCCAGAAAGATAGAGAAGGTCCCAAGTACTTTTTATTGTTTTAATTATTATTATATATAATCCAATTTAAATTTACTTATTGATCACTCTTTTTATACTATTGATCCCATGATCATTTGTAGGAAATGATGTTTTTTTATAAACATCTAAGTGATATTACATTGGGGCTCTTCGGGCCCACCATATGTACACGGTGGAATGCCCAAAATAAAGATGTAAAAGATGAGCTCATTAACCGTTTAGTTGTGCTCTTTGGTGATAAAACATTCAACCGAACCAAGGTCCTTCAGAAAGCTGGTACCTATCTAAAGTATGTGAGGGACCAATGTAGGTCACATTTAGAGAAGAACAAAAAGTATGAGTGTCCCCCCATGATTCTGGAGAGGGAGTGGAAGTACCTAGTCTCAGATGGAAAGGGAAGGCTAAAAAGAAAAAAAGTAAGACACCACCGAGCCAAGGAAGGTATGTGATACTATCAACAATGTAATTATATACTGATTACTCTTTCTTTTTACAAAATCTAACATATTTCAAACTTTTCATAGGCTTCCTGACACATCGAAGGCAACAAAGGCAAGACTAGAAAAACATGGACAACACAAACTTGGCTTTGGTGGTTATATGAAATTAGCCGCATGAATTGTAAGTATCAATAAATGAAATATAGTATCTAAATAATAAATTAAAAACAATTTTGGTTTTATCACACCATAGAAGAAAAATCCATGATCTTATGCAAAAATGTAGGGCTTTGAATTCAACAAAGTTCCTACAAAAGATGACCTGAAGATTTCCTTCTAGCAAGGCTATGGAGCCGTGGATGAACGTCTAAGAGTCTTGACTAGGAAAATGCAATCTTCCACTGCATCCAACACATAGGTAAATAAACTCAATAAAGTTTATCTAAAATTGAATACTTTTGCAATCTATTCAATATTAATTTCCACCATAAAGTAATTATATGCCTATTTGTTTTAAACATTCAAGCAATGATAATACTGCACATGACATTGGAATGCAACCTGGTGAGGGTGGATCACAACCTGCAGATGAAGGTCATGATGTGCATCCCGCTACTTTAGAGCATGTAGAGCGTGATCAACATGTTGAGCATGATTAGGCTAGAGAAGATCAGGAACATGATGTGGCCCCATCAAGTAAAGAGGACCCCTCTAAAGTTATTTTAAACATATTTAATTGTAATTGGTGTATTAATTAATGTAACCTTTCATGTTTCAACTTTAGAGCATGTAGAGGGTGATCGACATGTTGAGCATGATTAGGCTAGAGAAGATCAGGAACATGATGTGGCCCCATTAGGTAAAGAGGATCACTGTCATGTTCTCTTAAACATATTTAATTTCAATTGGTGTATTAATTAATGTAACCTTTCGTGTTTCAACTACAAATCAGGATTTAGAGGGTGTTCAGCATGTTGAGCATGCGTCTATATCAAAATTTTAGGAACATGATGTGGACCCATTAGGTAAAGAGAACTACTCTAATGTTATTTTAATTAATGAAAAACTTGTAGCAATAATAATAAAACATATCAGTTTAACATTTCTTTCTTATTGCAGCAGACCTCCCTTGCAAGGGCGTCCACATCATGAACAGACAACTAGGAATACATTAAGATCATGAGCAGAGAGCATAACAACTAAAGGGGGGACAAATGATTTATAAAATGATACTCCACTTCAAATTTTTTTAACTTTAAAAAAGAAACAAAAAAAAAAGTGATTGTAATTATATCATGACAACCATGATATTTTTGATAATATGTAAAAACTAAAAGAATGGATATTATATGTTAATGAATGAATGTGAATATGTTAATTAATGAATGTTATATGTTATTAATGGATGAATGAATGTTATATGATATTAATGGATGAATGAATGAATTTTATATGTTATTAATTGATGAATGAATGAATGTTATATGTTATTAATGGATGAATGAATGATTAATGTTATATGATTGGGTATGGGGAATTGAGAGTGACGTGAGGGGGGAGCAGGGGGGGTCCAAATGAGCTTCCACCATCACATGGTTGGCCCTATTAAGTAGAGAATATTAAACTATTCTCAAAACAAAGAGAAGCTCAATAAGGTAATGCACTTTTCAATATAAGAAATGCATCATTTGAAGCATCAAACCAATATGAAAAGATGAAAGAAAGTGCTAACTTTTCACTATGGTGGCAAAAAAATGATTCTTTATACCCTAAATCCATTCTCTATATCATAATTTGAAATAGTTTCCATTCCAATGTTCTGAGTTTAGTTTGTATGTATGGCTTTGTATGAATACCACATTGTGTTGTGTGTGGATTTGTTTTCAAAGCTTTGTTTCTTCTGTTTTTAGTGGTGACATAACTCTAAAATTTGACTTTTGTCCATAATAGGTTAGTGGAAAAATTGATAGCTCTTAAGGGTTTGGAGACTCGATTGAGATAGATACACGGATATTTGGATCTTTTTGTTGATGAGAGGCTTCAACTTAACAATGAAATTTTGTACCATCTGCAGGTATGCAAAATTTTCTCTACTTACATTCATTCTTGATCATAAATGTTGTAAATGATATTAATGCTTCAAACTTAATATTCACTTCATTGTTATAATGATCAAAATGTTATACTTTTCTATACATTCAAGCATTCTCTTGCCCCCTACCCTTTTCTCTCTCCCCATCCTTTTAAGAATTTTCTTTGTCATAAAAGATTCACATTTCTATCTCATTTACACACATTTATTTGAAGCGCTAGGAGTGAATAAAGATATGTAACAGATGATGGATTATGTCTAAACAACAACTTTCCATTTTATAGCTAATTAAATCCTTAATATTTGAATAGTTTAGAGCTCGAATAATGCTTGTATATGCATGTGTAGCAATAAGGGAGCCCATGTGAAGATTGAAATTTAAAACATCACTTTGGTATTTTTCCTTAGGTAGTGAAATGATATTTTGAGTAATACAAACCTACACACACATTGATATTTTTCAGCATTGCATTGAGGAATTTTTTTTCTCTTATACCTACCCTCAGCTAGACATGGAGGTATATAATATTGGTTTATGGGTTTATTCTGTAAGTAGTTAATTTCACGGAGGAAGACTAAAATCTTATTAATGTCCTTTGTCAGGTGTGAAAGCATATGAATCACTTGCTAAAGGCACCATTTTATATTCATCCAAAAACTAGTTTGTTCTTTTTTTATGTTTCTTGTATGTGTTTTTTTAGGCTCTAGAGATGTAGCTCGGCTCTTTCCTTTACACATTTCATCTATTTTGATGATTACATTAGATTGTCCTCATAATTTTTTTATGTAGATTTGTTTGTAACCTTATTTTCTACTAATCAATTTGCAAACTAGTCACATATTAAGCACCATTTCACTAACTTGTAGTCATCCATTACTTCATATGTTGCAGGTTGTGTCTGTGTGCCAATAAATCCTTATGATTATGAGAAATTTAATCCTACAAGTGTACCCAATCTTTCTCAAGTAAAATTCTTACCTTATTTTATAGTACTTTAAATGGTTAATTGAAGGTGCTTCTTTAGATCTGAGATAGTTGAACCCTAGATTAAAACATGGTATTAGATGGGCAGTATAATGATAAAACAGAGGTCCATTGAAGACAAATTATGAACATAATTTACTAGACTATGAATAGTGTTATAATTATAATTATTTCTCCTTTACCTACCTCTCCATTAATGAAAAAGATAGCAGATATTGGAAGTTCATTACATGTCTCATGTATGTGTTAGTAATTTAATTTTGTTTAAGTTGTTCAAGAGCTTGATTAGGTCAAGAATATGTTCTACAAGCTTTGATCTCTTGACACTACTCAGTATTTTCCCTACACATTTTCTCTTCAATCCATACGTTTCTTAACTCCTTCCCTTGTTAGCCCTTGGTTGTTCTCAAGTGTAATAATTTTTTTATGCATCTTGCAGTCTGTATGTATGATTAGTCATCTCTTATGAAGAATGGATAACCTTTCATGGAATTGTTGTTGTAATTAGAAAATTTCCATTGTGAGAATAATCATTTAATTTGTATAGAAGTAAGTCTTTTTCATATTATTTGACTTGGTATTGTAAACTTGTCTTTGCAAGATTCTCTCGGGGGGAAAAGTAGAACTGTGATGATAGGTAGAGTTGTACAACACCATAAATCATTTGGAATTATCAATATATTGCTTATAGAATACTCTATGCAAGTAAAATGGAATGTGGAATGACAATTGGTCTCAAATTCAAATCTGAATATAAGTACATTAGACACAAGAATATGGTATCTATTCTATGATTTAAAGAACCCCAAATTAAGAAAATTAATAGGTTCCATTTGTTTACTTGCTCTTAGACACTTGTTTAATTGACAAGACCCTCAGAATGTCTTGCTGATAACTAGAAGTGTTCAAAACTCCTGAAGAGGTCAGATCAGTGTGACATTGGATTTGTCTTGCCAATGGAAGTCATCAGCAAGACATGGACTATTGGAGTGATTTTTCTATCCTATGTCGATGATTGATCTCTCACCAATGGGTTGGCTTCAGTGGTCATCACCAAGAGTCTCCGCGATGGTACATTTCAATGAATATTTTTTAAAAAAAATTTGCATTGTTTCATCGCAATTTCAACAAAAACCACAAACGAATCACTAAAAAGGTCCATCGAAGTTGCTATAGCTACGATGAAGGCTTCATCGTAACTCCTTACCCATTTTGTCACAATTTTGATGAAGGCCACTGATGAATCACATAAAAGGTCCGACAAAGGATTCATCATAACTCCTTTCCCATTTCATCGACATTTCGACGCAAGCCACTGATGAATCACAGAAAAGGTCCGACGAAGTTGCTATGCTTCGACGAAGGCTTCATCATAACTCCTTACCAATTTCATTGCAAGTTCAACACAGGCCACCGAAAAATCACATAAAAGGTTTGATGAAGTATCCTAGCTGCGATGAAGGCTTCATCGTAACTCCTTGCCCATTTCGTCGAAATAGCAACAAACTTCTGGTGTTGTTTCGATGCTTCGAAAGAGCCATTGCAATTGAATTTTGGTTTTAATTCGTCGATGGATAAATGAAGTTTTCATGAATATTCTGACGAACATCTGAGTCATTTTATGATGCCGACGACTGACAAATTTACATTGTTATTTCGATGTTTCATTAGTCATCAGAATGTTGACGAAAAAATAGAGACAATTTTTTTTTTGTCAATTCGTCGATTTTCTGACAAAGGTTTTTTGAACGATCGACGTTCGAACATTCATCAAAAAATGGAGTGAAATTTAGTAGTGTGACCAACCAAATAGTGACTTGATTTCTAATAATATTAATGTGCATGCTAGTTTTGAGGTTCTACTTGCACCTAATTTGAACAATGGTGTCTTTGCTGCTTGCTTGAGGGAGTCTTTGATATTGTTATCATCAACATTATGTTGGTGGTAATTACCCTTGCTATCATCGTTACTATCAACCATATCATCATTATTTCCATCATTGTTTCCATTCCCAAAGAAACTTGTAAGCATTTCATTTAATCTTTCTTCATGCACTGTACTTTCACTATCATCATCATCATCATCATCATCATTAAGGCTAGGTGGCATGTCATCAGTGTATGTGACTCGATCATCAGCTCTTCAAATTTCTCAAGTGGTAGTGTTCTCTTCAATCTTTCTCTTCTCGCCCTAGTATGGTTTAAAGGATGGTTTGGATCATCCCATCCAAATCTTAATAACCCAGTTGGATCTTGGGTATTAGTATGTGTTTCATCAAAATCTTCTTCCTGTCAACAAATGCAAGCATTATTTAATGTTTGGCAACAATTGGATAAATCATAAATGTATCAATTTCAAATAAATATAATCAAATATGGCTTAAAAATATAAATATAAATTGTATGAACATATATACATCAATTGAATAATGGAACATTATTTTACAAACTACCTTTTTTATACAATAATTTAAATAAAACACAATTTTGACAACATAGTTTATAAAACATCAGTCCACACTCATTTATTATTGTTTGGTTTTAATCAATTATAGGAGTCATACTACCGACTGAAAGCTCATCATATATGTAATGTATTTGTATAATCGCTCGTTTGAATTGTTTCTTTCTACGACATACAAAAAATCCACAAACAACAATTTTCTCAAAGTATTCATCCCATGTACTATAGTCTTGACCTACCTCTTCAGTGCAATCATTTCTTGTGTCTATAGTATCCATTGTCATATCCTCTTCCACCCACTTTTGTCTATGTGATTTAACAATTTTAGGACCATGTCCATGTACATATCTTCTTATTTTGATAGTTGAATGCTTAGGCTCTACATTTGCTCCAATCTATAGCTAAAATAATCAACAACATGCATTAATTTATGTCAAGATTGGATAATACATTATAAATTTCAATAATATTATGAAAAAAGATGAACGTATCACAAAATTCCATTAGATCATTTTTTCCTAAGTTAATTCAAAATTTAAGTACATAATGTCTCGCTTTATCTATTGTGTCCTCATTTGATATGACACGATTTGTTGCCATGGCCTCATCTCGCCCCTATAATACACAACATAGTAAATGATTTTTAGTACACCAAATGTATCATTTCAACAAGTATGATATCCAACACAAAACCTCACTTTAGTCATATATTTGAAATATTGATATCTCCTATATGTTGTAGCATTTATGAATTCATAAACGCCTTCCTCCTTTGGTTGAGGTTGCTTTATCTTCTTACCTCTATTGTATCTATAGATTCCATTGTCTCATCTATTTCCACCCACTTTCCTCTCAATGATTTAGTATTTCTATGCCATCCACGTCCTCTCTCCATGGCCTCCTCTATGAATAAAAATGTTGCCACATAAGCTTTCACTGCACTACTATCGAGAAGGAAGAAGCAACTTGCGGGACCACAGTAAAAAGTTCTCTACCACACCAAGTTGATGAAGGAGCCACAAGACAATGGTGGTCACCACACTACCACATGCTAATGGTAGAAGACTTGCGGGAGTCACCACAACACCGCCAGGAACAAAAGGAAGACTTGTGTGTTGCCACAGAAGCTTTCACCGCGCTACCACCGAGAAGGATGAAGCACCTTGTGGGACCATGGTAAAAATCATTCTACCACATCGAGCTAATGAAGGAGCCACGAGACAATAGTGGTCACAAAAACAAGGCAGAAGTTGGAATTATTTCCAACACTCTAGATCTTATTATACACAACAATGAAAATAGTCACTATACAACAATGATAGGTGTTGAATTAGGCACACTTGGTGCCTCCTTATGTGCCCCAAACAGATTACATTAACAACCAAAAGTTAGTGCTAAAGTTGGCATTAACTAATGCAGACTAAAGTGTTGACTACTAAATCAAAATTTAAAATTTAAAAATTTCCCTTGTGAAGGAAGAAATCAGATGACAAAAAAGGAAAAAATGATGCACAAAGGAAGAGAGCAAGGCACTACCAGCAACTGATGAGATATCTGATTTAGTTTACAACACCATAGGTATGGTTACAATTTTTTTCTTGGTTGAATTCATGATTGTTTACTGCTCTTTGTATTGCATTTGAATTTGTGATTGTTTACTAGTTCATGCCCTAACCTATCTAAGAAACCTCTAAATTGTACCATAATTATAAATTGTAAAACCTTTGAGAAACCAACAAAAAAATTTACCCTACCCATTTGATATTTTGCTCAGAATATTATAGCACGAAGCCAAGATGCCTTTGTATTCTTTCCCTAGCCTGGGTATAAATTGTAAAACCTTTGAGAAACCAACAACAAAAATTTACCCTACCCATTTGAGCTTTGGCTCAAAATATTATAGTGAATTGCTTGGAAAATCTAGGAATTGGGTCAATCACTGCTGAGCAACTGCTAAAAATAAACATATAAATCACTTGGTTTTGCCCAGCCATGCCATAGTCACTGATACAATGAAAAATTTGTGCAAGATTGCATTATGAAATAGTTTTCATGATAAGGTTATCAACACTAAGCAAACCTAACGAACATATTTTCCCTAGGTTATCAACACTAAGCAATCCCAGTGAACATATTTTCCCACAAAACAAAACTTTCATACCACAAACTGGAGGAAAAATTTCATACCTGATAGTGTGTACTTCGTTTGCCTCCACAGACTAGACAAAAATAAATTTCCCTAGGTCACCTCAAAATGTCAAGCAATAAAAGGAAGCGAGCATTGTCAGGAAACTCTAGCCACAATGAGCTAATTCATTTTCAATTTATAGATTTGTAAATGTTTCCATTGTTTCTTTGAATTTTACTTTTTAGTTTTTATTTCTAAATTTAAAAGAAAAAATATAATTTAAAAATATATATATAGGGACATGAGACTGACAAAGATAAAGAGGAATTGTAGTTTTTAGTTTTTTATTTCTTAATTTAAAAGAAGAAATATAATTTAATATATATATATAGGGACATGAGACTAACAAAGATAAAGAGGAATTGGCTTCCATATTGGAGGTAGAGGCAGTGAAAAAATTGGTTAATGTGGATTGGACAACACTTGCCAGATACATAGAAAAACAATCTAGTAATGCCCCTCAAACATTGCAAACAAATCAATTGTGTCAAAGGGAATCAATTGATTCCCCAACTAGTCCTAGATCAAACACAAGATCCAAGAGGAAATCAGTGATAGTAAACTCTAAGAATGTGGAATAGGGAGCAGAGACTTCAAATTTCCCAGCCACTCCTAGGACACAAACTTCTTCCACCACACCATGTTATCAATCTTGTATTGGGAGATACAATACGAAGATAGAATACAAGGTGGTTTCAGGGGAAGTCCAAATGATGGATGCTAGGAAAATTTTTGTGAATAGGTTGAAGGAATCATTCCTTCAATGGTTCAAAGACCATCTACATTTTCCATTTTCACAGATACCCATGCAACTGAAAAAAGAAGTTATCCATGACATGGAGACTAATTTTGGCACAAGTTGGTTTGTAAAGAAGATAAAGCTAAAAAAATTTGAAAACTACAAGAGATTTTGGTGCAACCAAACAAAGAAGATAAAAAAAATCCCTCCTGAGCTAAGGCAGAAAATAAGGCCAATTGATGTAAGTGTGAAAGTACGGAAAGAGCTTGTAAAAGCATATGAGAAGTCTGATGCATGGAGGAAGTCTGGTGAGGAGAGTGTGCAATTATTTGAATTTTCTCATAATATTATATCAAAATTATTAAACAATAAAGGTAGAGGCTTTGAAAGTAACTCCATGAAAACCAAGCTCTCTAAATGGTATATCACACTCTAGTTCAAAATCTTATAGATGAGGTTGCTCCCATAACTTTCTTACTCTCTTGACAAATCCTTGAAACTCTATAAATTGATTTTATTTTTCTTGTCCCTCTCTTGTTGTTCTTCCTCAATTTCATCAGGATCATACATTGACCTTCTTTTCCCTCCTAAAGTTTGGAACATATCTATTACCACCACATAAAACTAGAAATCCTTGGTCTTCTTGGTTCCCACGTTGTGATATGGTTAAACAAATGAAAATGAAGCAAAGTAATAATCTCATTCTCCATTGGTTGGAAGAATGAATGCTTAATGTTTTGATACATGATATCAACTCTCTTCTACTCTCATGGTTGAATACTGAAATCCATTATGGTGGGACTCCAGAGTTTCAATCATCTTTCTTCCTCTTCCACCAAATGTTGGTCTGATCCACAAGTCTTCCATCCTAATTGGCTTTGTTTTTGAAAGCTGCAGTTTGTCCTAACTCACTAGTATTAGCTATAACTTTTTTGAAATTTTATTATGGTATGTGCACTTTGATATGATGTAATATGATTATGGTTTTGTTTCATATGTTATAATATTAGATATATAATAGAAAAATAAATTATTGCATGAAATAAATAATAACTTCTCATTTTAAATTAATTTTTTTGTAGAACACAAGTCTTCCAGAAGATCAAGATGATCCTCAACATGATATAGATCCACAAAATATTGGTTTTGTCAGTATAGATCACATGGCAAAGGATGATGATGATGATGCAGATATAGAAGACACCGATGCCGATGACAATGGTGATGATGACGGTTATGACTATGATGATGATGATGATCAGGATGGTGATGATGATGATGAGACACTTGGTGGTAGTAACCAATGACATTTGTGATCATATAGACTACATCATGGATCATTTTTGATATATCTTTATGATGACTCTTTTCATGGTTACTATCATATGTATCATTTTCACGGCCTACTTTACTATATTGTTGAGTTGTATCATATTGACATTTATCATTTTCACTATATCATTTGGACATGTATCATCTTGAATTTTATCAATTTGAGTTACATAATTTATCAATTTTATTTATATAATTTGTACATGTATCATTTTCACTTATGTCGGTTGTTGGACATGTATCATTTTGACATGTTTTTGATGTACTGGCATATTTGACTTTCACTTGTTTTAGTTATATATGATGATGATCTTATCAGTATTGACTTGTCAATTTATATATATTAAAAATGGTCGATGATTTTAATTTATTGTTTAGGATGGATGTTGTCAAATTCAATTAAATTATAGATATTTGACTCACTTGTTTTAATTATAGATGATGATCATGTTACAATAATTATATTGTTATTTAATCATATGAGTTAAATAATTAAATTACTTACTCTATAATCATATGAGTTATTTAAGATGCACGATATATTTAACTAATTAAATTGAAATAAAACATATTAAATTAATAAATGGAAGAAAAACAAGAAGCATTTTTAGAAGCAAAAAAGGAAGCAACAATGGAAGACAAACTAGAAGCAAACCGGAAGCAATATTGGAAGAAAAATTGGAAGAAAAACCGAAAGCAAACTTGGAAGCAAACCTAGAAGAAAAATTGGAAGCAACTATGGAAGCAAAACTGGAAGAAAATCTAGAAGCAAAACTAGAAGCAAGCCTTGAAGAAAAATCAGAAGAAAAATTGAAAGAAAATTTGGAAGCAAAACCGGAAGCAAACTTGGAAGAAAAATCGGAAACAAAACTGGAAGCAAAACTAGAAGAAAATTTGGAAGAAAAACTAGAAGCAAAACTAGAAGAAAAACTAGAAGAAAAATGGAAGCAAAATTGGAAGAAAAATAACAAGCAAACTTGGAAGCAAAACCAGAAGTAAAAGTGGAAGAAAAATTGGAAGCAAAAGTGGAAGGAAAACCGGAAGCAAAACCGGAAGCAAAACTGGAAGCAAAATTGGAAGCAAACTTGGAAGCAAAACTGGAAGCAAAATTGGAGGAAAAACTAGAAGCAAAATTGGATGTCAAATTAGAAGCAAAACTAGAAGCAAAAATGGGAGTAGACATGGAAGCAAAACCAGAAGCCAAATTGGGTGCCAATTTCGGTATCGTTTCTGTCGTTACTTTCCAATGCTGTTTTAGGTGCTAATGGAGGTGCCATGATTTTACAATACTAATTCCATCCTTGACTCCGATGGAAAAGTCAGCACAAAATTTGACACCAAACTGACCATTCTTCTTTGCACCGACTTTAACGCTGACCAAATTGTTCAATTCATGCACTCAAAATAAACTAAAATCTAGCACAAAAGTCGGCGCTAATTTCCTATTGTGTTGTTGTGTATGGACTCAAGCAAGCCCCTAGAGCCTGGTATGCTAGACTGGATAAATATTTGTTGAAGCTTGGATTCAATAAAGGTATTGCTGACAGTAATCTATATTTTAAGAAATTGATCATAATAAAGAGTTGATTATTGAAGTCTTTGTTGATGACATCATTTTTGGAGGTGATGATGATTTATGTATGAAGTTTGTTGATGAAATGAAAAATGAATTTGAAATGTCTATGATCATTGGAAAGATGAAATTCTTTCTGGGATTGCAAATCACTCAGTTAGATAGTGGAATTTTTATATCTCGGTCCAAATATGTGAGAGAATTTAAGAATTTTGGTATGGAAGACTCAAAGCCTGTTGGTACACCCATGGTAACTAGATGCAAGCTAAAATAGAATGATGATTCTCCTAAGGAAAATTAGACAAGATATAGATCAATGATTAGTGGATTTCTCTACTTAACTCAAACAAGACCAAATATCATGAATGTTGTATGTATGGTTGCTAAACATCAAGCTGATTCAAAGGAATCTCATGTGACTATTGTAAAGAGAATTTTCAAATACTTGAAAGGGACAATTGATTTTGGAATTTGGTATCCTAAAGATGATGATCTTACCTTGAGTGCCTTTACTGATGCAGATTGGGCAGGAGATGTGGATGATAGGAAAAGTACTAGTGGTAGTGCCTTGGGGAAGAAGCTTGTGTCTTGGTTAAGTAAAAATCATAATTCCATTTCCTTATCTACTGTTGAGGCATAATATATTGTTGCTGCAAACAATTGTACTCAAGTGTTGTGCATGAAACAAATGCTAAAAGATATCAGAGTAATGTACGATGAGCCTATTTCCATATTCCTATTTCCATATACTGTGACAACTCAAGTGTAGTAAACATTTTGAAGAATTTGGTGCCACACTCTAAGACCAAGCATATATCAATCAAGTTTCACTATTTGAGGGAGAAAGTAAGTGAAAAAGAAGTCAGACTGGAGTATGTTCCTACCAAGGAACAAATTGCAAACATTTTTACCAAGCCGTTTCCTAAGGATAATTTTGAGTATCTCAAAGGGATGCTAGGGATCATTACCCCTCCTGATAAGAACTAGTGATGCATTTGCTTGCATCAATCTATGTACTTCATAGCTATATCTTGATCCGAATTGATGTTTGGGTGGTTGCTACTCAGGGGGGTAGTCAGATGTGTAGATATTATGTTCAGATCTTGTATGGAGAAGGATAATGCTTATCTTTTCCATTGATTTCAAAGGGGGAGAAGATTCATGTGAAAAATAGTACAAGGAGAAGAGTCATGTGGAAGAATTGTGGAGAGAAAAGAGTCAGAATCTAAGGGGGAGTAAGTGATGCACTGATGGTGTTTTTCATAGCATGTGTTGCCATCAATTCCAAAGGGGGAGATTGTTGGATGTTGTAGTTGTTGATATATGGTTTTCATTGATGTCAACACTATTAACATTGATGCATTGAAGTTTGTATATGTTGAGGTTATTGAGAAAATTGTTGAAGAAGAAGTTGCAGGTTGTCAGAGGATCAGTAAAGTTCATGTTGATGTCTCACTTAGTATGTTGATGATCAGACATTGTGGACTAAATGATTTATTTTTTAGTGTATCTAGTTTATCCACTAAAATTTTTAAAGATCCGCATGAAGATTTGATTGTGTTATGAACAGTTTTGTTTTGACATTTTTTTGTGGCTTCAGTTAGTGTTCCTGATTGAAGTTGATGTGATTCTAGTAAGTTAAGTTGCTACAGATGTCTCACTAATGATTCATGATGCTCGTGGATGTTTCTAGATCATGCTCTATCTTTGTTGCACATTTGCATTGATCAGTGTGCTCATGATCAATGATTTTTCTTTTGCATGTTTGGTTTTTCATATTGTTGGCCGTCATGGTTATCATAGCATGTTTTGGATCTTTGAGGATTAATTTTTGAATGTTTGGTGCATTTGAGAATATCATTTTAGGTCATCATTATGTTGTGGCTGACGGTGTTTGATTCATATTGTAATTTCATTTCTCAATTTGAGACAACATTGTGTACATATTTTATTCTAACTAACAAGTTGTTGATGTAATTCCATGTAGCGAATAAGAGCGATTGTTTGAGTGAAGTGAAGGGAAAAGAAGAGACAAAGAAATTGCAAATGTGTGAATAGTGTTCTAATCATTTTAATGTCGAGTAGAGTGTGAAGAAGATTGAGCGAAGTATGTGGAAGTGTTTCTATGCTTAACCAGAACTATAATCAGGGTTTTGCAGAAGTTATTTTCTCAGTTCGATACCCTGTGGATCTAATCTGAATATTTCTGTAAGACAATGTATCTTCCTTGGGTAGTGAGCTCTAGGCAGTGTGCCTAAATGCATGTGCATTCCCATTATTCATCTTTATACTTTTAACAGGGTAAAATATTGTGGACTAACCTCCACCGTAGTTTTTTCCCATAATAGGGTTTCCATGTAAAAAATCTTGGTGTTGTGTATGTTTATGATGTGTTGATTGTTTATGGTGTATTGCTCATTCATCATATCTGGGAATAATTTAAGTAAAGTTTAATAAGTTTGATTATTATGTGACAACTAATTCACCCCCCCTCTTAGCTGTCTATCCTTGTTTTTCCAACACTGGGTTTGTTTTAGCCTCCTCTCTTCTAAAGTCATTTCCATTTTCAACTTAATTCTTTCAATAACATCTACTTTCCTTTTATTATTCCTTTTGCAATGGGTTTTTTCTGGTCTAGGTTTGTATTAATCATTGTATATCCCATGGTTAGTTAATTTTTTTTAAAAAATACATCTTTTCAAGAATATTTTTAGATTCCTCTATCTTTCCATTTTTCATCCCTTAAGAGAATACCCCCATTTTTAAGATAATTACATGTTCAAGTGAAAGTTGTCGTGAAGGAATTTTTTGATTCAAGGGTGTTTGTAGAATATTCTAGATCATGTTCAAGTGTTGTGTATGGTTCACGAGTCATCTTTTGGATTTGATGAAGTGTGTACTTAAATGTTAATGGTTTTAAAACAGGTTTTGTCGACCTTGGGTGTTTACACTAATTGTGGAATTTCTTTGATGTTTGTGGAAGCGCGGTGTGGCATGTATTAGTGGATTTAGGTCCTAGCTAAGATGTGTTGTGATCCACCTACATTCCTTTCCACCATGGGAATGTTTTGGTGTCGACCCAATTTGAATTTTCACAACTGAGGTGTATAGTCGACCTTCGAGAATGTGTTCAAGGTTGAAGATGGTATAAATATGTGTTGATTTGTTGAGGGATGATAAGATAGATGATTTTGATGAAAATGATACAAATTGTAGAGTTGTTCAAGGTGTGAATTTATGCAGTGTAGTGTAAGATTTCATGTGTTATATTGCTAGATGCAATGAGCAGAAGGTGTCTACAATATTCAATAAGACTATGAAGGTGTTGGTGATGCTATGGTGGAATTTTCTATTGCATTGAGATGGATTTATCACTATAACTCTCTTCTCTATATTTTTTTCTATTATGCCAGTGAGCCTTTCTTTCTTTTGGGTAGTGAGCCCTTCGAAAATGAGGCCTTTGTAATTGATGTTCATATTACTTTATATTGTGAGCTAATCCTCACTATGGCTTTTCCCATCTTGGGTTTTCCATGTAAATCTGGTGTTTCTTTATGTATGGTGTTGACTTGGTTTTGTTTCTATTATCTTCTTTCATGATTAATCATTCTAATAGATTAAGGGTAAATTGATTTGATGTGGATCTAAATTTCTATAAGGGTTTTGAAGTTTTAAGGTACAACTGATTCACCTCCTCTCTTAGTTGTCTTGTGCATTCAAAAAGTAGTTGTTGAGGCTATTTGTCATTTGTATTGAACTCTCTTGTAGAGTGTATATGTGAATCATTACATGAAATTTATGGTTATATGGTTATCCATTATGCTTGGACATATGGAGAATGAATCGGAGGAACTTTATGATTCAAAAGTTTCCATGGAACCTATATAAGTGTATTGTAATATTATCATTGTTGAGTAATGCATTAAGTTTAGATACTTTTGGAGGCTAAGATTTTTCCTCATGAAAGTTTTATGATGATACATCTTGTGTCATATTAGTGGTTTTTTTCTATTTTCTTACATTATGGATTCTAAATTTATTTTTTTGCATATTTTCTCTCTAGGGGTTATGAATAAATAGTTTATATCACTTAACATTTCCTTTCAATCGATCTTGAGGATAGTCTTAAGCCTAATACCACTATTCATCACTTTATTAACATCAAATTTATTGACCTTAGTCAAATAGAGAACTTTGATGCTTCTTCTTATAATAATTTATCTAATATTCATTATCCTCTATTTGAGCCATCTCTCCTTGACCTATACCCTTCCCAATATATTACTCTTCCCTCTTTATCTACTTCCCCATAAATAACATTTCATTTCTTTAAGGAATCACCATTTATTTCATGGTAACTACCCCTCTTCTATCTAAGCCAATTTTGATATAACATCCCTTCCAATTTTTATTCTAAATTTCATCTTCCCTTGCACATGAGCCATTTTTACCTCATTCCAACCTAGATGCTACTCCCTTGTCCTCTTCTCCCAATTTATCCTATGTCTATGCTATATTCTAAGTTATTTATTAAAATTTAGTTAAATACATTGATCCTCATGTTGGTCCTTCTAGGCATACATGACTATGTTCTCTTTTTTCCACTAACATTCTCACACATCCCTCTCTATTTGGTATGGGACATTTTTATTTAGAAAAATATAATGGTCATTTTAACCCCTTGCATCATGTAACACACTTGTGTACCCTCTAATTGACCATACCTATGACAACTATATTTCTGGTAAAAAGAATCCTAGCACCTTGATAGATAAATTGCATTTGACTAGTTTTATACTCTGCCCATTGGTTGCTTCCATTCCCTTTCTAATGGCACATTCCTTCATATCCCATAGTGAGTATAACCTAAACTTAATATAGAGGAAATTTGTGTATTTTTGTGCATAGTGGAGCTCATGTACCTAGGATTTCTTGCACCTATCCCTAGGATCACTTATTATCCCTGTGATTATCTATATGGGATCCAAATCCAATTAGCCTATATCTTTGTTCTATTATCATTGATCCTATCCTAATCCATGATCTCATTTTTTGAACACTAATACAACCTAAATATCTCACCTTGGTTTTTTTATCATAAATTTTATTGTAATCAATAATCTAATTTTTTTAAACACTAATCCAACCTAATTGTATTACCTAGGCTATGTCTATATTTAATTGAAATGAAATATGCATCTTCCCAAGATAATTTTCATATAACCCAAACAGATAAATGTATGAAAACAAGTATACATAATCCATATGCAAAATAATAGACAACATACCATCAAAGATAAAACAACATATACCCTAGGAAAACTCGCAAGAGAGAAAAAAACAACATCTAAAAGCATCCATCAATCATGTAATAGTCAACAATAAACATTACAATACATCTTTAGAGTCATCCATGAACACATTTGAAACATCAAGCTCTATACAAGTACTCCATGTGCGCAAGAATGTAACCACACATCCCATGCCATGCTTCAATCCTCACAAATGTCAACAAGAGATACTCTCCACCCCTTATCCAAAATAGCCAACAATTCAATCAACCTTATACAACTACCCATGTGTTTTCTTTTAGAAAAAAATATCACACGAAACAACCAAGTGGTATTATATAAAATCATGTGACTGATACGATGAGCTTACAAAAAACATTAACCCCCACATTTAATTCTTGGTACAATTTTTACCAACATTAAATATTTTTTCATGTATAACCCCACATTAAATATTTAATCTAATGTTACATACAACACATAAAGTGGCCCCAAGAATGCTATCACATGTGATGCATGCATCCTTAGATCCCCTAGGTATACCACATAATACTATTAAAATACAATATTATGCAAGGTTTACAACACACATTTTCCTAAAATTCTCCCACTTTGTGTATGCATTGCATAAGGGGTAAACAAGTAAACTCAAACATGAACAAGGGAACAATCCCCTATATCCACATATACCATCAAGGAATCAAAGTGCTCCATGTGATCCATCAAGATACCTACAATGAGAATCAAGGTGACCACCATCACAAACATGAATTCTCTCATCCTCCATCATGCCCACACACAAAGATAAGAAACCATCCAAAGACATGTCACACTATCTATCGCAAAGAAGCATAAGTACTTCCTCTAACCAATATCCCAATACACAAACACTCAATCTAAAGGTAAAAGGTATGTATCAATAGTTGTCAAGATAAAAAAACCATAGCTAACAATATCACCCTCAATAAATGCTAACACACCCAACTATCCATAACTCAAAGGTATACAAATCATAAAAAGTGAACCACATGCAATCACAAGATCCAAGTTCCAAACCTATTATATAATGAACATACACATGGGTGATCCCACGATAGTGGTTTACAATTCTTGGCCAAACTCGACACTGACCTTTTTTTTTAACTAAATCTTCACATTCGAGCACCTATAGCGGTTAAACCGTGAGGAATTTGAAGATGATGCAAATTAGAGTCTTGTCACATTTTGTCTGTAGATTCTAAAAATATTTTTTTTCAAAATTTTTGGAATCATATTGTACTTATTTTTCCATCTCCCACAAAAATTGGTTTTTAAAACAACATTTTTAAAAGTGGCCTTGTATATAATAACTTTTTTCCTTGAAAGATAAAATTCTAATTTTTTTGAATTTAGATTTGTAACTCCTATATCTAGTGCTTCCACTTGGTTAGATAGTTTTATTGAATATTTTTCTTTAATCAAGTTTCAAAGTCAAATAAAGTACAATTCAGACCTAATGCGACCGTATAGCATAACTTTTACTATATGTATCAAATTATTATTTTTTTGTTGGATCAAGGACTCCAATATTTGGTGCACTCATATTTAAAAAAAAATGATAATCTTCTATTTTTCCACGTGCACAGAATAGAGAGTTTAGTTTTCAGTGAAAAACATATATTTAATAAAACTTAAAAAACAAATAGATAATATAATCAAAGCATATTAAAATTATACTCATTGGATAGCTAGTTTTTGAGATCTCCTCCATTTTCATTCTCAAATCAAGCTTCGAAATGCAAAATTATGGGCAATTTTAGTCCCTGAGAGGATGTGGGTACAAATAAGTGTGTTCGGTTGAACAAAAAAATAATGTTCAGTCAAATGGGGGTTCGACCGAACCCATTTAACATACCATAAAAAAATAGATTTGAAAGGGGTTCAGTCGAACATTCTAAACATGTTTGGCCAAATCACATCTATTAAAAATTAATTTTTAATATTAATACAAATATAAATGATATTCGTTTTAAATTATGACTTGAGAGAGA
>VDFB02180614.1:0-20159 GCA_007258455.2 Sequoia sempervirens
AAAAATCAGGTTCTTTTCACAATAAAAATTCATTATTTGTTTATGCATGTTACCAGATCATTGTTAGATGGATAACATTTGATGAATAAAGGCAACACCATCATTTCTTATTGTATTTCTCAAATGAATTGAAGATTTGGAATTTTTAGGAATTTATTATTATTTTCTGTCAAAAGCCGTACTTTCATTATTGCATTGAAAACACAAAAATTGCAAAAAAATCACAAACTTCAGAAAAACGTCAGAAAAACCTAAAATATCAGTCAGAGCAGTGTCAGGGGGAAACCTAGGGTTTCTACACGTTTCTCCTTCCAACCCAAAGTCACCTCAAGACTCGACAGTACGACCAGAAATCAGAAGGTACGGCTGCAGGAAACAGCATTTATTAAGTTGTACGGCTTCTTCAAGTCTCTAGTATATCAATAAAGGTTGGCGCCTTGATTTGCAGAATGCTCCCAGAAGAAAACTTATGATGAAACAATGCTTTCTCTGATAGAATATGCCCTTCCACAGATGGTACAGCCTGGTACAAAAGGTACGGCCAGATCAGAACAACATTATTTATTAGATGTACGGCCTCCAAGAAAATCAATGTAAAAACCCTCTGGCTATGGCGCTTTGACTGATATCACTTCTCTGGATGCAAAAATACTGATAACCCTCTGAAGATGAAATAATCTCTGAAGCTCAATTAATTCTCTGATGCTCTGTGATTTTCTCTGAATGAGAAAACCTCTGCTGGCAGTAAATCGGGTGATATCTCACACCCTCTGAACTGATTCAATGGAGATGGCTCGTTCTCCAACGAATATCGAACTCAAACCCTAAGGTCTTCGTCCTCTGGCAAAGACTGGCAAATTTCCAATTCATCAACTGTAATAATGGCTCAGAAACCAATGCAAAACCCTTCTTAAGCTGAAAAGTGCGATTTCCTTAAAGATAGGGAAATATTAAATATTTGACATTTTAATTCTTTTAATTTTTCAATAGTCTCTGTCAAATATTTTAACATTGAATTAATCGTCAATTGGTCCCCTTTTAATGTTGGCGCACCCCTCAAGGCAATCACTTAAGTTATAATTAAAAATTATAACTTTATAGTATAAACATTAAATAATTAATATTTAATCAATATAATTAAATATTAATATTTCTCCCGTTACTTGTCCGTTTCCTGTTCCGTCTGATGCTGACGAACTCTGAAGTGATTCCGGATGCCGCCAAAGCCCAACTGCTAAAAATAGCAGTGGTCCCACACTGCCTGCCAGGAACTGCTAAAAATAGCAATTTCAAGAAAAGTCTCCGATCGGTTCAAACGGTAAAGCCAATCGACCAATATCGCTTAACTGGACGCTACTAACTAAACGAATCTCTAAATCCACTACAAATTTCTACGAGGGTCTCTATATGATAGGCCAATCTCACGATCACTGATGCTCGCCAAAAATGGGGACATGACAGTCCGCCCTCCCTAAAATTGCTTGACCCCAAGCAATCTCAACTGCAAACAAACTCCAATCCTCGGAAGGCCCCAAAAGGGAAACTGTGTAATGTCCCACACATCTCGAACTATCTCCTGTAGCATCATCAAAACTCAATTGCGCGATCAATACCTGGATCCCAAACCCAGAGTAAAAATCTGTCGTGTCGGTCCTCCTCAGGCTGCCACTGCGCTCTATGGCCTCCAACTTCACCATGCTGAGAATAGTGAAGTGACCTATTGGGACCCATCCCATACTCGATGCCAAAGCTGTCGCCACCGGGATCCCAATACAATCTGAATCCACATCCATCCGTCATGCAGAGATAAAATCTCCTAGAAGCATCTACTGTCCGGAATCTCTCCCTGTCCTCTGCTAAACCCTCATGGATGTGATAACTGTCCAAGCCATCATGCCAACTAACACCATAGTCGCCCTGAAACCATGTACCTGTATGAATCTGCGACATAGAAGTACCAAGCCCTGTCAAATACATAACAGCATGACAGATGACTGACTGCGGCCCCTGCAAGTAATACCCCACAAACTGCTGGGTCGAGTACCTGCATCCGCTAATCCCATCTTGTGAAGATGGCAACTCTGCACACCATGATGAATTACTCCCCTCGGCTGCTCCGAAAGAATCACCCTGTGCACAAGTACTGTGCATCGAATACGAACCATGTACAGGTGGATCAAAGGAAAAACTATAAGCACTCCTCACCGTGTACACCTCATTAAACTCCTCTGTGAGTCTGGTTTGGAATTGCGATGCACTGGAACAATCCCAAACACTACGATCATCACCCAACATGGAACTAACGTCAAGAGTACGATCAGCGTCCAACTCAAAGAGTGGGTTATCATAGATTACCCCACCATCAAATTCAAACAATGGATTATTCACAAACTGCACAATCACTCCATCCTGATCTGAATCATCCATCTCTGAATCGCTAGAATAATAAACTGAGTTGTACTCCTGACTCGGCTCAAACAGCTGCTGATCATAGTCAACTGTATCGTATGACAAGATTGAT
The DNA here is from genome assembly GCA_007258455.2 of Sequoia sempervirens. NCBI lineage: Eukaryota > Viridiplantae > Streptophyta > Pinopsida > Cupressales > Cupressaceae > Sequoia > Sequoia sempervirens. Next base: position 2,522 of record VDFB02180614.1, read on the forward strand.
TTGCTTCCAGGAAAGGAAAACAAATCATCATAAGTATCAATCTCCCAACTGGATGAGACTCTGAATATCTGCTGCGAAGATGGACAAGTATCAAGGGTTGTCACACAACTCTCTAGTGTATTAACAACCATGTCACAGGATCTATCAATGATCTGCCCTGCATCACCTATCACGGGACTAGTCTCATGAGAACCTGGTGCAATGCGAGGCTCACTGCAACTCTCATCGAGTGCACTCATCCTATCTGTAACAACTGCTCCTGAGTCCATGTTGGATGTAACCACATCCTCAACATCTCCCTCTTGGCTATGAATCATGGGTGTATACTCCTCACCAACCACTGCCATACAAGACTGAACTATATCCGAAGGTGGTGAAGATTGTGCCAACCTCAACGCCACGGTAAGCCTCTCAATCTGTAACTGCGACTCTCGAAGAGCCAACTGGGTGCTATGTAATGAAACCATAGTCACCTCGAGCTCATGAGTGAGCTCATCGATCCGCTCCTCTTTTCCCTTCCATGCATCATAACAAATGCAATCCCACTCGAGAAGGAAATCCCTGTCTGCTAGTAATCTGAGGTAATTTTGCTTCATCGTTCCAATTGCTTCTCGGAGTGCATGTATCACTGCAAGGGAAAAACCACTATCACTGTGCTCATCTGTCGAAGAAGGACTCCAACTGTAGGTAGTCAACATCCGACGAGCAATGTCAAAATGCTCAAGGGCGGTAGTAATCATAGTGTCATCCACATGTAGTTGCCCAACCAAATGATGAGGATTCTGAAACTCACGACCCCCATACAAGATTTCCGGTTCACCATATGCACTATGATATGACGCTGATCCGTCATCACTCTCCTCATGATCTGCAGCATCGTGTGCGCTCTCAACCATGCACACCTCAACATCTAAGGTACTGCTGCTCTGTACCTCGAAGGATGGCTCAACTGGTACGGTAGAAGTTGCTGGTCTGACAGTATCCTCACACGCTTCTACTCCAACAGTGACCACATGCTCATCCAACGCATGATCCTGGGATTCCATATCAACATATGAATCCTTTAGCTGGTTTTCAATGGTCTGATCTGAAAAATCAGATTTGTCATAACATAAATCCTCAATACCAACTGCATCTGTAGTACCCAACTCTGGAGTCTCTTCACGTGACGACTCAATAGGGTTACTTTGCACCTCTGAAACAGCTGTTGTATCATGCTCACGCAACGTTTCACCATCGCTGTTATAAAAATCAGAAGTGGCCTCCATCGTAGAAACTTCTTGAGTCTCCTCCTGCAAAGACGATGTAGGTAGATCATTACTCATAGCCGTGCTGGTGTGTTCATGAACCAAATCAGCACTTCTATCAAATTCATCATATAAATTTCTGCCTTCTTCATAGGAAACTGATGATATCAAATCATTTTGATGAAAAGTGGTATTATCCTTAGATGTAGATTCTCTGTCCTTTCCAGGTGTAATCAATTCACGAGCTATAGTAAGATATTTCTGTTTCGCGAACTCCGTCTTATGGCAAAGACTCGGGTGCACATCCACGTAACTCACGAAAGAAAGTTTTTCTTTAATCTTCTGAGGTAGATTGCGATACTCCCGAAACATGCTAATCACTTCTTCTGTGCTCTGCGGTGTCCTGTCAATGGTAATCCTCCCACTAATCTCAGGTGACTCTAACTGCCACTCGTTGTTCGCTGCCCTAAGTGTGCTGGTGAACAAACCCTCATACCTTTCACCTGGTATATCCTCAACGGGCTCCTGTCTCGTGAAGGTGGGCCTCGTAGGCCTATCCGCTGTCCGTGACACTGACCTAGGAGCTCTCCGCGAACCTGTAACACTTCTGTCATCGTCACGAGGTGGTGACAATCTCCTCGGAGTATCCAGTCTCTGCAGTGCAACTGCCACCTGCTGTAATACACCATTTGACCGCCGTTGACCTGCACTAAGTTCTCTGAGTGCATGCAAGACCTCTGCACGGTTCTGACCTCTATTATTGTAAGGAGTCTCTGTTCTAAGATCAACTGTTCTATCAGTCCTGTAATACCTGTCAGTTCTGTCAGCCATGTTTCCCGGCTGCCAGATCGAACCCTGTTACCTGACAACCAAAGCTCGCCTGAAAGAATGATGCCTGGTAAAACCCTAACTGTTCCGGCTGCAGAAGACGGCTAAACCCTCAGGATGGCAGGATTTAGCTCTGATACCACTGTAGAAACCCCAGTTTCCCCTTTACTGTCTCTGATTTGTTTTTTTGAAGGTTTTCTGACGTTTTAGAATTTTTGACCGTTTTTGAGTTTTTGAACATTAAATGAATGGTACGATTTTTGCAAGAGTTTGAAATAAATGCAATGAAAATCAAATAACTCTGGAAATGAAAGAATATAGGCGCCAGTATCTTTATTCAAGCTTTTCTACCGATTTCAATGATACCCAGATACATACAATGAAATAAATAATGAATTTACAATATTTGAGAAACCTGGTATTGCTGCTGCAGAAGGACAGAATGGTACGGCTGCTTCAATAAATGCACTCCTCCCTCCAAATGATAACCTCTGAAGATGCCCAGGTAGCATGCGCCTATACTGGAGACCGCAGGAAGTCAAGGAAAGAGGCGTTTCTCCTTCCAACCCAAAGTCGCCTCAAGACTGGACAGTACGGCCAGAAATCAGAAGGTACGGCTGCAGGAAACAACATTTATTAAGTTGTACGGCTTCTTCAAGTCTCTAGTATATCAATAAATGTTGGCGCCTTGATTTGCAGAATGCTCCCAGAAGAAAACTTATGATGAGACAATGCTTTCTCTGATAGAATATGCCCTTCCACAGATGGTACGGCCTGGTACAAAAGGTACGGCCATATCAGAACAACATTATTTATTAGATGTACGGCCTCCAAGAAAATCAATGTAAAAACCCTCTGGCTATGGCGCTTTGACTGATATCACTTCTCTGGATGCAAAAATACTGATAACCCTCTGAAGATGAAATAATCTCTGAAGCTCAATTAATTCTCTGATGCTCTGTGATTTACTCTGAATGAGAAAACCTCTGCTGGCAGTAAATCGGGTGATATCTCACACCCTCTGAACTGATTCAATGGAGATGGCTCGTTCTCCAACGAATATCGAACTCAAACCCTAAGGTCTTCGTCCTCTGGCAAAGACTGGCAAATTTCCAATTCATCAACTGTAATAATCGCTCAGAAACCAATGCAAAACCCTTCTTAAGCTGAAAAGTGCGATTTCCTTAAAGATAGGGAAATATTAAATATTTGACATTTTAATTCTTTTAATTTTTCAATAGTCTCCGTCAAATATTTTAACATTGAATTAATCGTCAACTGGTCCCCTTTTAATGTTGGCGCACCCCTCAAGGCAATCACTTAAGTTATAATTAAAAATTATAACTTTATAGTATAAACATTAAATAATTAATATTTAATCAATATAATTAAATATTAATATTTCTCCCGTTACTTGTCCGTTTCCTGTTCCGTCTGATGCTGACGAACTCTGAAGTGATTCCGGATGCCGCCAAAAGCCCAACGCTAAAATAGCCTGGGTCCCCAACTGCCGAGGCGCTAAAATAGCAATTCGCAAAAAGTCTCCGTTCGAGCCCAAAGCGAAAGCCAATGCGATCAATCTCGCCAATCGACGAGCCAACCTCGAAGCGACCCTCTAACCACTCAGTCAGCCTACGAGGGTCTCATGATAGGCCAATCTCACGATCACTGATGCTCGCCAAAAATGGGGACATGACAGTCTGCAGTAGACTGAAAAACACTCTCCAAAACTCCAAACAGAAATACAACACACCAAAATATCCCTAAAAAACATTAAAGCCACACCAAACTGAAAACACAAAGGAAACCATCACCAATGAAGCTCAATCTGCAACCTCTGAGTGAAGAAACAATCATTGATCAGCTAGGAGTTGTCTTTCAAACTGGAAACTGATGAAGAACTAGGAGGCGTCTCAACCTCGAAGCAAGAGACTGAAAATATTTCAGCAGCAGTTTGTTATGAAAAGATAATGGATAACCAAATGAAGAGGCAAATATGCATATTTATAGGTTTTCAACCCAGAAATTCAAATCCCTTTTCCCTCTAGAAAGGGATGCCAAAATATGAGGAATATAATATTATAAATTAAAACTCATAGCTTGTGAAATATGGTGTCCACTTTACCTTGGCAAATGATAACACTTAAAACATTTAATCTCCAATATGGGCGTCCAAAATGAGACCCACCTTTTAAACACAACTTCAAGTCACAAAGGCTAGACATGGGGTCCAAAAGCAACAATGAAATATATTGTGGCTTAAGTTATAAAACTTTCCTTTTCGAGCTCCAAGAATGTTGGAGAAGCTACCGCCAAACTAGAACTGCCTCACTGCTAGAATTAGAAATTGTGTGTTGAACTGTTGCCAGACCGCACTGCTAGAAATAACACTTACTAAAAATAGCATATTGCTAAAAATAGTAAGTGACTCCAAACACCGTTTGAGCACAAATCGGGCAATCGTCTTAACTTACTAAAACTAGTAAGTCCAAAAATATCTTTTGATGGAAACACGTCACACCCCTTTGAAGCCCTCTTAAAATCTAGAAAGACCCAGAAGACAAACTGCCAAACTCCTGCAAACAACCCCTAAAAACTCAGAAGGAAACCTCCTAGAAATAGGAAACCCTAATTCTGCCTCCGACTGGTCTACGTGCCTTCGAGAATAGGCTTACGGTCATTGAAAAGCATAGAGCTAAAAAAGTGGATATTACAAAGACACACATATAGAAATGTAATGTTGGCCCACTTAATTTTATTTTTTTGGTTTACTTAAGAAGAGGGCTAAATAGTTAATCCTAATTGAATGGTGGTTAAAATGGGTTTGTCCCGTAGGCTGGCAAGATTAAGGCTTTGATACCAATTGTAATGTCCCCTAATTGGGGTATGCTCGATTTTTCCCAAAAGTAACAATTCCAACAATATAATTTATTTTACAATTAGTATTCAAAAATTAAATCATATAGAAGTTATTGAACTTAAGAGTAAATGAACAATGAAGATAAATAACATCATCTAGTCAATAATTAGAAGATCCTTAAATAGATTAGCAATTCCCATTAGTAACTATATTAAAGATACATAAGAGGTTATATATTGTAATATCTCCTTTTTAGCCCTATGCTTTTGTAATGTCCCTAGCAAATTTTCACTTATTTTCAAGTTTCAACACTTGGACATTTCGTCAAACGGTTGTCTTGCAAAGTGTTTACTGCCGGTAATTGAATTTTTGTTTGTTCTTCCTTGATTTGAATGTTGATAAAATGCATAAAGACTTTGACTAACAATGCAATAAGATAAAATGTAAAGTGCTGGTTTGAATTATACAGTTAATAGTCAACTGAACAAACACTTGACATACAATTCTCAATCTCCATTTTGACTGAACTTTTATGCATATATGCTGCCACAGCTAAATGGCATTATGACAAACACTTGCCATGTACTTGACCAAGCAAATGAAGCACCTACAACTAGATGCCAATTTGAATAAAGACTCTGATTACAATGCTTATCTCAGAATTTCAATGCTGGTACAAGGTAGTGTTGTGACCTTTTCACACATCGCCCCATTCAAGATGGGGACCCCCTTATTTTTGCTCCGTTCCGGTCTTTTGGCTTGGGTTTTTCTCTCTCTCTCTCTCTGTCTCTTTTCTGGTGTCCGTCTTTCCGGGGTTGTGTCCGTCATTGAGCTTAAACGCGAAATATTGGCCAAGTCTAAAATTAGGGTTTCATTGTTTCTGGCCAAATCAAGGTCAAGTAAAGCGAGAAAATTGAAAATTGAACTTAACGTTGTTATCAGCAGGCATCCAGCGGGCTTCCAGCCAGTTTTCATCAGATTCCGATATACTTACTATTTTTAGTAAGTCTGCAATTCCAGGCAATTTGTCAGCTATTTTGAGATTCCGATCATCACACTGCATTCAGAGTGTACCAGGCTGCTTGCACGCCAAATTTGAGCAAAAACGGACAACACTATTTTTAGCGATCCGGCTTCTAGGACAAATTTAGGGGTCGGATCACGAGGTTTCTTGCATATGCGGATATTCCTTACAGGTTTTGAGACCTTGGCGGTGATATAACATGCAGAAGTCCGGATGACCACTTCGATTCAGCCTTCGAGGCTATTTTAGGGTTGCATGTCGAGGTTTCTTTTGCATGTCGGTGTTCACGATGGATTTCGAGCTTAGCGATGGTGTGACATGCAAACAAAGGATTCTACTCACTGGTAAAGAGGGGCACTATTTTTTGGCAGGTATGTCCGGCGGCCGCCACTACATTAGTTGATTCCGCGAGCTGATCCGGTGTTGCGGCTTGAGCAAGCGGGGAGTCTTTTGATACACGTACAGCGCCAAATTAGGGTTTCCGGCTTGAGACTTCAAAATAGGCATCAAAGTCAGAATCTTGAAATCGGTTATCAAACCACCTCGTCGGCGTCCTTGGTACATTAGCTGGTGAAATTTCAAGTCAAACGGAGCACTTACTATTTTTAGTAAGTCAAATTGGAAACTGGCTAAAAATAGTAAATCAGGTGCATGCAGCAGTGTCGGCAGTAAGGTCACGTGGTGAGGATCGCCTCATCCGAATTTCAACTCGATTGGAGCTTGGGAGCTATCAGAATCAAGAGCTTACTATTTTTAGTAAGCCACCCTCAGAAACAGGCTATAAATAGCAGGGTGACTAAAAGTTGCAGTGTCGACAGGTTGAAAAGGTTATGAAGAAGCTGTGTTTAAAATTTCAGGCCATTCCGAGCTCCAGAAGTCCAAATTCAAAGGACTTACTATAAATAGCAGGGCACGTAGGCTGGCGAGGATGATGAAAATTTTGTCTAAGTCTGGAGTCTCGTCCAGCAGGCATACCAAAATGCGCCCAGATTGATGAAGAGGCATAAAAATTTCAAGATGCAAGTTCATCCACCACCCAGGGCAAAATGCGCCCAAGACAGGAAAGTCAAAGAAAGTCAACGAAATTTCATCCTGCTCAGGGGTCCAAATGCGCCCAAAATAAAAGAGGGAAAAGTTGAAAAAATTTCTAAGTATAAAAATCCTCCTCACCCCTCCAAATGCGCCCATCCTTCACAAGCATGAAAATGCGCCCAAGGTAGGAGTCAACAAGAAAGTCAAAGTTTTCCATCCTCCTCAAGGGGCAAAATGCGCCCAAATAAGGCCCATGTAAGGACAAAAGTTGGAAGTTGGAGGGTCACAAGGCGTGGAAGCTAGTTTCATCCTTCTCCCTCATTGAAATGCGCCCATCCTTCTCTCTCAAGGAAATGCGCCCATGTTTGAAGTGTAAGTGGTAAATGCGAATGGTAAACAAGGTGAAAATGTTACCTAGGCGTGGTAAACTCAAGGTAAAAGGTGGACGTTATCCTCCTCTACGCTAAGAATGCGCCAAGGGTGGTAAAGGCAAGGTGTTGGGCGTGATTTTTTTTAAATTTTCCCAAGTGTGCTAGGCGCCTAGAGTAAGAGAGTTATAAGGCGTGGAAAATATTTGAAGGGGTTAAGAATAAAGTGAAGTATGGGCCAATGTTTGAAGGGAGTTATAAGGTGATTTTAAAGTATATTCCAAGGCGTTGAGAATAAGATGTCAAGTGTTGTGCGCCTAGAGTGATAAAGTGTTAAAAATTTTCTAAGGCGTGAGAAAAAAATTATCTAAGGCGTTGGGCTTTTAATGAATATTTTCCAAGTGTGTAGTGTGGAGTGAAGATGAAATGTGCAAGGCATGCCGGAACAAATAAAAATTTTCTAAGTGAAAGTTCCTCTCCACTGGCGATCAACAAATTTTTTCTAAGGCAAGATTTCAAAAGTGCAAGAAGATTTTAAAATATTTTCTAAGGAAAATTATTTTTTCTTAGAAAATGCGCCTAGAGCTCCAAGTTGATGAATTTTCCGGAGCATGAGCAACTCTTCTCAGTAATGGAGTCAGAAACAATGATATTTCCAGTTCTTCATTTTTTTCAAGAAGTCAGAGCAACGCAGAGTGATCACGAGCGAAGAACGAGTTTAGATGATGAAAATGATATTTTTCTAAGGTTCAAAATTCGAAAAATTAAATGAACCCGTTCGTTGGGTACCCATGAATTCGAGACATTTTGACGAAAATTTGCTTCTGGGTACTGGACGTTCGTGATAATGAATGGGTTTCTAAATCTTTCAAGCTTCGCCGACACTTTTTCAGTAAGGAATTTAATCGGTGCTTGAATTGTGAATTTTCCTAAGGAAGAATTTTAAATTTTCTAAGGCAAATTTGAATAAAATGTGTTTTCAAGATGAATTTGCTTCGAACGATGAATCTGAAGTCAGTTGCTTAGATAATTTTGATTAAATTCTTCAAGATGAATTTTCCGTGAGCCGATGATGAAGCTAAGAACTGGACTAAGTGACAGAGTTCGGGCCGTGGATTCAAAATGGTGAATTTTAAATTTAATTTTCTAAACAAATTCAAAGGCTACCAAAGTCAAGTTTCTAGAAGAATAAGATTCCCGACGACCGGAGACAAGTGTCAAAAACACCAGAGAGGGAAAATTCAAATTCTTGAAGTGGAGTAGTGGAGTTTAATTGCACTGGCTAAAATTAACTTCTTCTAGAATTCGAATTTTAGCTATAAAATGGAGAAGGTCTTCACTCATTTTCACAACTGGAGAAGGCGAATTTGCTCTGAGAGTGAGGCATTGCAGTGAACTGTTGCTTGAGAAGTTAGAATCTGAATGTTGCTAAGTCTGAGTGAGCTTGAAGAAGTTCGAGTTTTGCTGAGGAGTTGAGCTTGCTGAAGAGGTGCACTTGAGAGTTGATCAAAATTGCAGTTGAGGGTGGTGCGCCATTGCTGATTGAAGAAGTATTTTGAGAAGAAGCTTAAAAAGGTACGCCATTGCTGAAAGATTGAAAAGTACGGCCTTGCTGGCATTGAAGTTTGAAATCTGATTTGCTTAGTTGAAGTTGCTGGAGTAGATTTGAAAGGACGCCTTGTATTGGTTGAAACATTGAGAACTTTAAAAGTACGAACTTGCTAGTGTGAGATTGATGGTTTAAAGTGCAAAGTTAAGAAGTTTGTTATGTGCCGATTGCTGGTTTGAAGTGAAAGACGTAGAAATTAAGATTGTTGATTGCTGATACAAAGTCATTCAATTTGCTGATTGAGAAGTAGAGTCATCAAAGTTCACTTAGAATTCCGTTCTGAGTGTCAGAATTCAAATATATTCAAGAGAAGAAGCTGAGGTTTGCAAACATGAAAGATATTGCAGCTTCTAGAATTCGACTGCAGCCCCTATCATGCCTTATTTTATTAAATTTAATTGCTGATGAAAGTTTATTATGTTGCAGATGGCTGAAGCGAGGACAACCGGAAAGGACAATGGTGCCTCCAGACAGGCTACGATCAAGAAGCTGAGCAAAACGTTTATGCCGGAGTCAAAGTTTATTTCAAAGTTGGGCAAGTTGACGGATACGAACCTGGGCTCTGTCAACCTGGAAACATTCAAGAACAGGCTGTTTGGGATTGGAAGTCATCGGGCTTCGGTCACTTCGCACAACATCGTCCGGAGTGGATTATATGCAGCTGCTGGTTTTCCGCCAACTATACAGTGTTCGGAGCTGATGATGGAGTGCGCCAACTGTTACGAGAAGGAACACCGGTCGATCATGTCACCAGATGGCCAAGTGCTTGCCAATCTCACTCCGGCGGCCATTGGTGAAGCTTTCGGGATCCCGGTGCACAGGAACATGATTCACAAGTCCAGGGAGCGAGCTGAGCGGATGTATGCTTCTGCTTTTGAGCGATGCATGGATACAATTAATACTCACTGGATGAGCACTCCGAAGCCTTCTCGAACGAAGTTGCCGAAACAGATCATAGCAGAGGACCTGAAACAGGAGTATTGTGATCTTATCATGTTGCTGAGCAGGGTTGGTGGTTGCCCACAATCTTACATTTTTGAGCCTTGGATGTTTTATTACATCAACCTGGTGTTAGAGGGCAAGGATTATGTCAATTGGGCTGAGATGATTAGTGATAATATACATGAGCAGCTCCTGAGTTTGCGGAGGACTAAAACGTTTTACATGAGCTCCTATCTCATTTATATGTTGGCACGGATGACGAGGTACAGAGGAATTTCTTACAAGGAACTCATCGGTTGTGGCTCCCACTCACCAAAATCCATGATGGGTAATGCTAGCTGCACTCCGCCGAAAGCACAACCCCTATTATAAGCTGTCAATCCATTCATTCACCATGTACATCACGGTATCGCCTGTGAGAGGTTTTTCATGCTGCGTAATCTCTAGAAATGCCTGTGGAGCTAATTGAAAGGTATGGGTGCTGGCTTATTCCACTTCCAAGATTTTCATACATTAGGCTGCAAGGATTTTCTTCATACCCATATAGGCTGCCTAAGTACCCAACAGACAGAATAATAATGCTAGAGATAGCTAGACAGTTGCTAGCCTTTGACAAAATCCAGAAGAAAAAGAAGAAAGGAGGGATAGAGTTTCCAATTGTGATGGGCAACTCGGATGAGGTTTGTCCTTCGATACAGGCAGCTAGGGAAGCCGAGAGTGAGCTTCAATTTTATCATTTCTCATATCACACAAGTAGACAACACTATGACCCGCACCATAACATCAACTGGGTGTTGTCAGAGGAATTCAAACATAAGGCCACTATAGAAGATTACTGGGCTGATGCAGTTGATGAGATTGAAGTGAGGGAGAGAATGTTCTCTCGGTTGCCAATTACTCTGATCAGGGAGTGTGAGGTAATTCCGGTTCTGGACCAGGTCAATGAGGACATGGATGTTGTTCATCCAGACTATGCAGCTGTTCGGGACACTCCACTTCCGCCTATTGATTGGTCAGAGCCCGAGGTCGCAGATTTGGATACTCTATCCATCCCGGTTATGACATTCACCAGGGCATGGGTTGATAGAAAGGTGAACAGATTGAAAAGTAGGTCAATTGCTTTGACTTACAACTTGATGGGAGATCACAGGACGCCCACCACAGGAAGAAAGAAACAGATCACAAGAGGACCAGAGTCCCGAAAGAAAGAAATAATTCAGCCAGAACCTCCACGAGTTACAGTAGCAGTACCTTTGGAGACACGTTCTCCAAGCATACAGGAGGTGTCTTTATTTGCTGATCAGAGGGTTACATTGAATCAGGTACCGGAGATACAGAATGATATTCAGCCCAATGAGGGGAGTCAATTGGCCGAGTGCCACCGCATTCGCTAGGGTTGATCGGTGATCACAAAGGTGGATGATGAGGGGATCTATTAATCGACCCGGGCCAGCAGAGTTAGAGGCGCGAATCCATGGCTTATGATGATATATGTCGCGACACTCACCACTCTGAGGACGACATGAGCCTCGCCAGAATGAGGAAGAAGTGGAACAGGTTAGAGAAGTCGAGGCACAGGAACAGCAGCCCTTTGATATATTATATGAGGTGCCCGATTGGCTTAGAGACAGAATGCGAAGAAGCCCGAGCGAGGAGATTGATCCAGCAGTTGAGATGGAAGAGTTTTTGAACCGGATCAGTGCTCCTCCGCCAAAGAAGAAGGCAAGAAAATTTTCGAAGATCTCCACTGATGAGGATGGCTCTCGTACCCTTCACGTTGCTGTCCCACGAGTCGAGTGTGACCGGAATGAAGCAGCTCCGGAAAACTATGTGGTCACCACTCTTGACTTGGGACGCCCTACTGGTGCACAGATTGTTGAGGAGTGCTATAACTCCTTCCTTTGCCCCTCAAGGATAGATTATTCAAGAAAGAAGGAGCGCTAGTTGAAACGAACACAAGGCTTAGTTGGATATGTTCAGCTTGTCTCGCTCTCGAAAAAGGATGTACCGCTGATAGAGCCTCCAGCAGATATTCCTTGTGGAGAGTCGATCACCGGGCTTGGTAGAATTGGGAGGATGGTACAGAGGCGTAATAAAATGGGTCACGTGGAGTCTCGTGACCGGAGACGCAGGAAATTTATGGAGGACCTTGCCTTGCCTTCACCGTGCCTCCCTACTATTTTGACACCTGGATTGATGCGTGGATCGTGCCTGGGGCTTACGCCTCTATCTATCGTGAGTAAGGATCCAAATGGCCTTGAGGTGCTGAGGCATGTGCCACTGCAGTTGCTGATTGATGGAGGTGTCATTCAGGCGAATGACCGATATGATTTCTCTCGGTGGTATTCTTCGGCTATCACGGGGCGTGGCTTCTTCGATGCAGCACAGGCGGATTCGGCCAGGGTACATAAGGCTATGGCCAATATTATAGATGGAGTTCAGAATACTTTCGAGGCCATCTTTGCTAGGCGGCTGAGTCCAGATGAGATAAGTCTTGATAATTTGAGGGGTTTGCTGGTTCCCTTCTTCGCAGATGTTAAGACCTTTGTACAGGATGACTTTGAGAATACTGCTACATTCTCCACTTTGATCCAAAACACGCAGGACTCATTAGCTGCTTGGAGAAAATCTTGTACAAGGCACGAGCATTCAGTCACGGTGTTAGAGTTTCAGTTAGATTGTGTTCCACCGATTTCAGCTCAGGAGGTTGAGGCCGTACTTAGCAGATTTGTTGAGTTGGCAATCAGAGAGAAGGCAAATGGAAAATGGGAACACACTACTTGACGAGGATCTTCTAGAAGACTGAGCATTTATTACATTTGCTATTTTGGGAGTGAGTGGGAATCTTTGATTCATTTAATGTACCACTCCCTATTCTGGCAGTTTTTAGGGTTAGGGCTGAGGTGGCACGATTCTGGCCCCTCTATTGATTGTAACCCTAGCCGTCTTTTGGGACTTGGCTAGCTATAAAAGGGGGAGTCCCCCTCATTTGTAAGGCATTAGAATTAGAAATTAGAGATCAGAGATTAGATCAGAGCTAGAATTGAGATAGAGTTAGAGCTAGATTGTAGAGCATTTTGCATAATTTGGAGAAGAGAGAAAGTTTTCCCTTTGAAAACTTTTGAAGAGACTGTTGTGTAACACATTTTGTGATAATAGATCTTTTCATTGATGATGGAATTTGTCTTGTCATGAAATGCTAGCAAGGTTTCTTCTTCCTTTCTTATCCAAGTAGATTAAATTCATGCAAGTAGCTTACTTTGGTGTGTGGTGTTTCATTGAGATAGCTTCATTTTATTCCATACCACTAGCGGCTTGTTGATGATAAGTCTGCCTTGCGTGGTCAACTGGACATTATCTTGTGCTTGACTTCGGTTATGGCTTGCATACTTATATGCGTTGTTCTGATGGTGTACGTATGTTAAACTGTAACTTGAATACCTTTCGCTATCCCCTTTGAAGATTGCACCGATTTTGCTGAGGCTGTCCGACGGAGGCTAGGTGAAATCTAGTTGAAGTCTATTGAGACGAAGCCCCACATACCTTGCATTTAGAATAGAGTACAAATTTCTTAGGCCCTTTCCCTTTTACTTTCCGCATACTTCTTGTTAGTTTTAGAAAAGAATACACATTGCCAAATCATACACGTAAGAATCCCCTTCAAATTACATATCAACTGCTAACTGTGAGAAGTCTGAACAACTACGTAAGTCCCCTTGACATACCAGCAATATCACATCAAGCCAAACTGAGCCTATTCGCACTAAAGGAACCTTGGAGTTGAACGCACGAACTTTCTGGCAATCTTAGCGTGCAGAATACTTTGATCAAGAGAGAATAGAGCGTCCGTTGGGCGACTTTGTTCTGTGTTGGTGCGGTCCCAAAAACCACGTCAACAGGTAGGATGTTATGCTATTACAGATTGCTGCTATGGCAGCGAATTATTTTGTTGTCCCAATGCAATTATATTGCTGTAGATGGCAGCAACTTATGACAAATGCAGATGCAAACTTAAATACAGAATTTAGATGAAATTGAGAACCTGATTTGAAGTTTGTGAAATGATGCCAACAATGACAAACTAGCTCAATTCCTCTTGAAGACGTATTCCTTTGTGCCAGCAATGCAGCGCCTGGTCACCTTGCTGGGCTGTGACCCTTCTCAAAGCCAATTCAAATTTAATTTTTCCTTCAAAAAATCATCCCAACAGCTGTAGATGTCGTCTTTGCACAAGTCGCCCTTCTTTATACTTGCTTTGTCATGTCCCAAGCGATTCTTTTGACTTTAACAATGACTTCTTTAAGATGCAATCTTTGTCTTATATTGATTCTAACTGCCACGTCAACCCCCTGCTTCCTTTAACTTTTGTCTCTACCTCACAAATCAGACAAGCCACTATTCAATTATTTCCTAACAAAGTTGTACTCCTTCCACCAAAATGTGATTTGCTGCTAATAAGATACTTCTATATGCTGCGACTTCATATGCTGAGGAATGACGATTTTCTTTATGATAAAATCCTCCAATCTTAAAGTCGAGCTTGACTGGGAAGCGGCGACTAAACCCAGATTTATCCAACAGGAAATTCATCCTTGATAATATAATCGACTTTTTCTTCAAACTGGAAAATAATTCTCAAGAAAATTCAATACCTCTTTCTTCAAATATCGATTCTCTTCAATACTCCAAAATTTGGCCAAAGGCCATTAAATTTTGGCAATGATAGAACCACCAACAATGACTTCCTCTTTCAAGTGATATTGCAGCAATACATCAGCTACTACAATTCTTCAGTGAATAATGATTGCAACAATACTTTAGTTGCTGCAATGGTGATGATGCGATAATAAACCAGCTATCACATCAATTCAGCTAGGGCAATAATACTTCAGCTATTGCACCTGTTAAAGTTCTCCAATAAAACACCTGTAGAAACCCTAGATGGATTTCTCAACAATTCCAGCTAGGGTTGATCTTTCATAACCAAACTTGATACTCTAGAGTCTTCAAACCCTTGAGCAAGCAAAGCATTCAAGCTTTCTTACCAAATTGGTAATGAGAAATGAAATCCAAATCAAGCATGCCCAAATGTTAAGCCAACAACTCCTTATAAAGATTTCTCAATGACTACGAGGAAGCTTCTAGAAATATTATTATTTTATTCTCCAAAGTGACTTTATAATATATTATTTTATTTAGTCACTTTATTAAATTAATTAAATATAAAGTCATTCTTTTGATATTGAATAACTTGTTGATTTAAGATAGCTTCGGTCAGATATAAATGATGATTGCATTCATGCATTATCATCATTTATATTTAACCAAACTGTTCTTAAAATATAAAACCGTCAAATAAGTTATTTGAATTTCAGATGTTGATCAAAACTTGTAAATAGATAAATCAAACTTTATATTAGATGATTGTTGAAAACAGTCATCTTAGTCTTTGATAAACACTGAATGACTTCGGTTGTTAAGGAAGCCCGTGCACTCAAGGGACACGTCCCATGAGCGGACGTATCTCCACTTTGTGGAGACACGTCATCTCATGAAACGCGTCTCTCCTTGAGGCGTGTCTCCAACATTTAAATGGGACGTCATTCCTTCATTTTCAAGACATGGAAATCGATAGATGTTCTGCAATCAGCACATTCAAAATACAAAAGTATAAATCTGACTTAGAATTCTTACACAGTATTTAAGACTTAGAATTTCCATAGGTCTTTTAGGATCCTGCTCTGATAAGATTTGATAACAATTAACATGGTATCAGAGCCACGTTGAATGAATCCAAATCAAATCTAGATATCAGATTCTTAGAAAAAAATTCGTATTTTTGAAAAATCGAATTCACATCACATTCTTCATAATGTCAAGTATGATCAGATTTGAAGATCGTCTTGAGGGAGCAAACAACTTCACCTCATGGAAATTCAGAATCATGATGATTCTCAAAGAAAATAAGTTACTCATTTGTGAAAGAAAACAAGGGGGAACCAGAGGATGATCCTGAGAAAACTCAATGGATTGAGAATAATGAAAAAGCCATGAAAATCTTAGTAGATGCAGTTAGGGACCACATAGTACCTATTCTAGAAAAACATGAAACTGCATATCTAATGTTCAAATCCCTTGAGAGCACCTATGAGATAAACAACACCTGTAGGACTCTTGCATTAAAGAGGCAAATCAACAATGTCCAAATAAACAAAGGAGAAACTATTAATGCATACTTCATGAGGATCATTGAACTAAGGGATCAATTATCCACAATTGGATATCAAATTGATAGCAAAGAGTTAACACTAATTGCACTAGGATGCCTACCAAACTCATGGGAGCCATTTGTTCAAGGAATAAGTGCGAGATCTGAACTCCCCAAGTTTGATAGACTAAGAACAGACTGCCTTCAAGAGGAAACAAGACTCAACAAAAAAAAACAAACAAAAATCCATAGATGAGGAAATTCAAGTGCTCAACACATCATCTAATAAAAAGGGTAAGAAAAACTCTTACGGGAAAGGATCATTTAAGAGAAAGAGAAATTCCCATGGAAAAGGGTCATTCAAGAAGAAGAAAGACATCTCTCAAGTACAATGTTTTAGATGTGATCAATATGGGCACTATGCAATGAAGTGCCCTAACAGATCAAATCATCAAGCATCATTTGCTAAAGTAGGAAAGTCAAATCCAAACCATGATTCTGAGAAATTTGTATTCTATTCAGCCTTATCAAATCAAGTATCTAACAATATCAACAACAGGGTGATTGATAGTGGTTCTTCGAGGCACATCAAAGGGTTTAGAGAACACTTAGACACTATGACTGAAGAGATTGATGAAGAAGTAACAATTGGGGATGATTCTACACATCAAGTAAAAGGGGTTGGAACTTGTTCCATCACATTGAAATCTGGTCTCTCCCTTCAACTCACTAGAGTTTTATTCGTACCTGGAATAAAGAGGAATCTAATATCCATCTCTGCTCTTGAAGACAATGGATATAGGGTTACCTTTATGGATGGGAAAGTTCTGGCATGGCCTAAGAACTCAACTATAAAGAAAGCTCTAAACATAGGTGTAAAACAAGGTTATCTTTATAAACTATGCACTGAAGTCAAGCAAGCCCTTACCCTTGATACTTTTGATTCAAATGAAATTTGGCATAGAAGATTAGGACACCTTCATTTCTGTGCCCTACCCTCTGTGGAAAAACTTGTAACAGGATTACCTAAGTTAAAACCAACTCATGAAGGAGCTTGTAAAGGTTGTGCCCTAGGAAAGAATACAAAGAGATCCTTTCACAATAGCTTGAGTAAAACCCAAAATGTGTTAGAACTGGTTCACTCTGATTTATGTGGACCCATGTCTGTACCCTCCAAGGTAGGCTTCCTATACTATGTCATATTTATAGATGACTTCTCTAGGAAGACTTGGATTTATTTTCTTAAGTGTAAAGAGTCAATAGAAATCCTTAAAAGGTTCAAAGAGTTTAAAGCTCTCACTGAAAACTTCTCTGGGAAGAAAACCAAAATTTTAAGGACAGACAATGGGAAAGAATACACCTCTGAAATCTTGAAGGAATTCTGCATGAATGCTGGGATTAAGAGGGAGTTTACAGTAGCCTACAACCTTCAACAAAATGGGGTTGCTGAAAGGAAAAATAGAACCATTGTAGATGCTGCAAAAGCAATGTTACTTGACCAGAACACAGAAACCTCATTC
>VDFB02180615.1:0-38028 GCA_007258455.2 Sequoia sempervirens
CATGTAGGTATACAACAAAGGGATCTACATTCAAAATTCATTTCTCTCCATGCTCTGGTTCAAATACAATTTTCTTTCCCTTTCCTGGGCAACCCGATTGCGATAAATCTGTCACCCATTTCTGTTGAGGAGTGCTCCTACTGCTCCTCCTAGGGTTTAGCTCCTGGTCAAGTTTCAACTATTACAATAAGAAGTAAACACATTAATATATAGAAATTACATTATAAAAATTAATATATTTAACAAAATTTAATCACTTACAGCCATCTGACGATCACTCTCCTCGATGGAAATATTTGCACGCCGATGCTCAGGCATGCTCGAGCCCTATATAAACCATCTGAATAGGAATTAAACTATGAATCAATAATGGTTTGATTTTTCACTAGAACTAGTTCATCTATAACAACAAATGTAAATTGAAATTTAGTAATTTGCCTCATACCTCCCCTATCAGAGCCATCGAGGATTTATTGCAGTAGAAACACCGATATCCATTGCCCTTGTTATGTTTGGCGGTGTTTCTCTCACCAACATCTGAAAATAAAACAACAAATTATTCAATCACAAAATAGTTATCGAATTTGAAGTAATGCTTTGAGTTTGAATGATGTGTAATGCAAAAGCGTAATAATATGCGATTCCTCAATTTTTTTAAAAAGCAATAACACAGGACAATCATTTGAAAAACTAAAATACCTTTAGGAAATTTTAAATTGAAAAGCATCAAACACAATGTAAATATGACAACCAATATATGGAAGAAGAGATGAATCTAGTCAAAAGGAGCTTTGCGATAGTAATAACTGAGTTAAGTATGACAAATCAAGTATCAGACTGCAGGAATGGAGTAAGAGCTAAATAAAGATACAGTGACAATAAAAAATGATGGAGCTAACTTGTCAATGGCCTATTCTTCAAAACCCTTATTAAACGCTTGTCATAGTTTAAGATATGCAATAAATGTTTGACAATGGAATTAACCTTTTGAGGATGACAGTGATTAAATTGAAGTCTCCTTTTACCATGAAAAGAATGAATATTCTTTCTTTGGCCTATCATTATGATTTTTAAGTTTCCTCACTTGAGTTAAATATAATAGTCAAGTGTTTATACCAAAGATGATAGAGAAAATAATCATGAAAAGGAGAATATGATGGTGATCAATGACAAAGGCGATTGGCACGACAGGTTGAAAGAGTAGAGAGAGAGGTGAGTGAACATCATGGGTACAACTTAGTATAAATTAAACACATGGTTGATGTGCTTTGGATGCCATCCTAAAAATTTCTTAACATATTAAATACTACTAGGGAATTTCAATGTTGCCATTGTAGTTGGTAAAAGGCTGGTACATTAAAAATTATCCTTATATAAGAATTCCCTCCATCTTGTTGATTGGCTTGTAACACTCTTGATGGTGGCTATATGAAATCTAATTATGATTCCTCTTCTACATTAGAGTGTTCGTATCCTTGATCTAACCCTTTTGAATTATCAGAATCAAAATCACTAGCTTCCATATTCAAAAATTCCCAACCAACATCTTCAATAAATTTATCTAGATCATCAGTAATAGTCTTACAAATTGGTCGCCAATTCAAGTTCATTATACTTTCATAATACTTTATATCCATGGAGTTCATCCATTCCTTGATGCCATCAAGTGAAGATTGAGGAATGGCGTACATATGGAGTACATCTCGCTTGAATTATTTGAAAACAATAGCCATATCAAATCCTTTTTTCCCAAGTCCTACTCTCTCAAGGTTAACAATCTCAATCTCAGTAATAGTGATTACTAAGAAGGGTAATTCCACCAACTCTACCAAAAAATTTACCATAGGAACAATAAAAGTAGAGGATTTGAAAGGAACTCCATGAAAACCAAGCTCTCTAAATGCTATATAAAACTCTAGTTCAAAATATTTTAGATGAGGTTGCTCCCATAGCTCTCTTACTCGCTTGAAAAATCCTTGAAACTATGTATTGATTTTATTTTTCTTGTTCCTCTCTTATTGTTCTTCCTTAATTTCATCAAGATCATACATTGACCTTCTTGCCCCTCCTAAAGTTTGGACCACATCCATTACCTCCACATAAAACTGGACATCCTTGGTCTTCATGGTTCCCATGCCGTGATATGGTTATGCAAATGAAAATGAAGAAAAGTAATCATCTCCTTATCCATTGGCTAGAAGAATGCATGTTTAATGTTTTGATACATGATATCGCCCCTTCTCGCTTCCTCATGGGTTGAATACTGTGTCCAAAGATGGTGGGCCTCCAGAGTTCTAGCCACCTTTCTTCCTCTCTCTTCCACCAAATGCTGTCCTGTCCACATGTCTCCATGCCTCTAATTGCTTTGTTTTGAAAGTCAAGCCTCCCGGGAAGTCACCAAGTGTAGCTCTCTACCTTTCAAACTCTTCATTGCTGCATCGCCTTTGGGATTTAGTCATTTGTACCACATGGTTGATGTGCTTTGAATCCTTGCATCTAAGGGGTTTAAAACCTGGGGCCTTAGATGAGAAAAAGAAGTAATGTTTTTCTTTTCTTTTTATGTGAGGACGTAGTAGTGAGATAAAAGAGGACTGTATAGAAAAATGAAAAAAGAAGACATAAAAATTCATGGACCATACTATATCACCTACATGCTAGCTAACAAGGACATGAATGTAGTAGATTTAGGTATGATAGGGGTATTGTAAGGTATATTTGAGGAATATATAAGAATGAAGAAGAATTCAATGGATCAAATTAGTGCCAAATGTTTTCCTAAAAGATCTCCCACACCCTATTAGGGAATTTAATCATTTCTAAGCATTTTCCACGTCCTATGGGAAAGTTTGAGGAGGCTCCAATAGTTGAGAGTTTAATGAGTACTTATAACTTCTTTCCATGCAATCATGATTAGTTAGAGAACATATAGGGAAACTTGATGAGCTATGCAACAAATGAAGAGAATATAGGGTATTTTGACCTAGTCTTTAGCATCTCCAAGCATCTAGGAGATATTGAAGGAGTCAAGTGGCTGATAGATAGGGTCGAGGATAGAAGTTTTATTTTTGGTTACATTGACATCATGTAGGACATCCATAGTCTTATTCTTGGTTACATTGACATCACAAAAAATTATATAGGATGGAGTAGAATGTAGCTCTACCTTTGTCAATTCCATGTTAAATTTTTATTATATATAGCTTGCTAGTGTAGGAATTCTAAGAAAAACAATCATAGTAGGACGATTCTTAAAAGCTTGAATAATAACCTAGTGAACCCATATACTCTTATGACTATATATACACAAATCTAGATTAAACTTAGAATTCATTAGTTAAGTTCTCTTTATTCTATATTACCTCCGTGAATGTTTGAGTAAATCTACTCGCACTCGAAGGTGTTCCCTTGAATCCTTCGATAGTACCCTGTTCAACATCCAAAATAACATATTAAAATACCATTCGTAAAACAATGCTATTAACACATGTGTACTAAATTTAGAATTGTTTACTAACTTTACATACCCCACTGATAGGTGTACTACAAAAATAAGCAGGCTGATGACTAGTATATCTAGGCTCAACACTATGACCCTGCAATTTTATTAAAATAATAAAACTAAATTAGTTAATCTTGCATTTCAATCAAAATTCTAATAAACTAAATTCAATGAACATGTTGAATTTTACCTGGATCACAATACCATGTATCATGCGTAATGTCGCCTACCCCTTCTCCATCTCAGATGCATACGGATCAAAGTTATGAGAGCATATGGATCTCCCGCATAGTTCCCTTGAGGGCCTGTAGGGCCATTTAACAAGTGGTTCAGATCACACACATGGTCTCCTCGGCCACTCACCTTAAGACTCCCTTGGATTGCACTGCATAATGGGGTTAGTGGTGGATGACACTGGAGTCAAGGATGTGATCGCCTGCAAAGTCTCTACATCAGCACTCTCCTTTGCAACTGCAGGCATCACAATCTGCTCAGGAGGGTGCCTAGCGAGATGTCGTCTCCCCTGTCGTGTAGGATCTGGTTGTGCACCGGGCCTATCCTGTGCTGACCCCCCACCTCTCCCCTGAAACTCCCTCATATCAAAATAATTCAGGATTTGGTTCAACACAAACTCATAGTATAATTTCCTAAGAAAATATTGGGGGACTTCACAGTTATTGCACGGTGGGTAATCAAAGACCATATACCATTTGTCATAAAAACGGTTCCTAATCTCTTGGTGGTGGCACCAATGAATAGGAAACCTCTTTGCATTGAGGGTGAGATTTTGATTTGTTTTAGGGTCAGTGAATAGAGAGCACAAATCGCCTTTAGTAATCTTTAAATCTTTTACTTGTTTATATGATAATTTGTCTGCATAATATGCCCTCGATGTTTCCCTCCTATTTTGCCATCCAAATATTTGTTGGGTAATTCCATCTACATTTTTTAACAAATCCTTCAATGAATCTGCTAGATGTATTCTTTCTGTGGTTGAAGAATTTTGATCACTCAACCTACTAATAAGATCCTCAACTTCTTTTCTATTGTTTTCAATTTCACTCCTCAAATTTTCTTGAGTGCCAGGAGGGTATTGAGAGAATGGTGGGGGAGGTTGATTTTGTTGTTGAGGCTGATTTTGTTGAGGTTGATTTTGTTGAGGCTGATTTGGTTGAGGATTTTCCTCCTCTTGTTGAGGATTTCCTAAAATTAAAAAAAAATCATTCATTTCTAAACTAAAACAAACAAAATCAATTTAAAACAAAAAATTCATAACAAATACCAAACAAAACTTACCTCTTGCATCTCTTCGTCGTCGTGGCACCATATTTGTGAAGAAAATCCAACTGAGGTTGATGAAATGTGAAGAAATCACCTCTCCAACAACGCGAGCGCGTAAAGCAGGGTTTTTGGCCGCGGGCGGAGATGAAAAACAGTAAAAAGCAAATGACAAATGATATTTGGATTCACTTTTTTTTTTTGCTTTTAAAAAGACATAACGCTGCCTATAACTCACGTTAACGCACAAGGCGATTTTTTCTTTGTTTGGCCACAAAAGTGTGACCATCTTGGTGCACTTACCCCAAATGCAATTGGTAGTTGCTTCTAGTTACTAGTTATGCAATGTGAAGTAATGCTTTGAGTTTGAAAGATGTACAATGCAATGTAATCAGCGATATGAATATAAACTACAAAAATCTATTTTTTACAACCAAATGCAATTGGAAACTACTCCTACTTATTAGTTATGCAAAGTGAAGTAATGATTTAAGTTTGAAAGATGTGCAATGCAATGCAATCAGAGATATGAATATAAACTACAAAATTTGTAGCTTGTTTGGAAGAACCTATTTTAGGATTTTAGCCATAGCAGCAAGATAAAATGCTTTGGTAGACATGTATGCAAAATGTGGTAGCATAGACAAGGAAATGAATTGTTTGAAAAAATGCCTCAAAGGAATGTGGTCTCATGTGATGGAATGCCATGACAATCTATGGCTTTTCATGGCATTCCATCACCATGAGACCACATTCCTTTGAGGCATTTTTTCAAACAGTTCATTGCCTTTTCTATGCTACCACATTTTTCATACATGTCTACCAAAACATTTTATCAAACAAATGCAATTGGCAGCTGCTCCTAGTTATTAGTTATGTAATGTGAAGTAATGCTTTGAGTTTGAAAGATGTGCAATGCAATGTAATCATTGATATGAATATAAAAAATAAAATCTATAGGTTGTTCGAAAGAACTTGTTTTAGGTTTTTGCCATAGTAGTAAGATACGCTAATTTTCATTGAATTCCATCACCATGAGACCACATTTCCTTGAAGATTTTTTCAAACAGTTTACTACCTTGTCTATGCTACCACATTTTTCATACATGTCTACCAAAGCATTTTAACCAAATTCAATTGGAAGCTACTCCTAGCTATTAGTTATATAATGTGAAGTAATGCTTTGAGTTTGAAAGATGTGCAATGCAATGTAATTAGTGATATGAATATTAACTACCAAAATATTTTTTTTACAACCAAATGCAATTGGCAGCTGCTCCTAGTTATTAGTTATGCAATGTGAAGTAATGCTTAGAGTTTGAAAGATGTGCAATGTAATGTAATCAACGATATGAATATAGACTAAAAAAATCTATAGGTTGTTTAAAAGCACCTGTTTTTAGGCTTTTAGCCATATCAACAAGATAAAATGCTTTGGTAGACATGTATGAAAAATGTGGTAGCATAAACATGGTAATGAACTGTTTGGAAAAATGCCTCAAAGAAATGTTGTCTCATGGTGACAGAATGCCATGACAAGCCAAATGTCACTTGTCATGGCATTCCATCACCATGAGACCACATTTCTTTGAGGAATTTTTCCAAACAGTTCATTGACTTGTCTATGCTATGAAATTTTTCATACATGTCTACCAAAGCATTTTACAACCAAATGCAACTGGTAGCTGCTCCTAATTATTAGTTATGCAATGTGAAGTAATGCTTTGAGTTTGAAAGATGTGCAATGCAATGTAATCAGTGATATGAATATAAAATACAAAAACCTATAGCTTATTCAAAAGCACTTGTTTTAGGTTTTTTTCCATAGCAGGAAGATAAAATGCTTTGGTAGACATGTATGAAAAATGTGGTAGCATAGACAAGGCAATGCACTATTTGGAAAAATGCCTCAAAGAAATATTGTCTCATGGTGATGGAATGCAATGACAAGACAATGAGACACCATATAATAACCTTAATATGTTGTTGATTACTTTCCTTCTTTACGTTGTTCGGAATGTCAAATTGAGCCCCCACAGTTACTAACCTGTCAGCATGCTGATTCTAATTTCTTGGGATTGAAATAATATTAAAAGCTTCAAAATCCTCTATGAGGTTCCAAACCCTGTGCTTATACAATTTAAGAACATCATTTTTAATAGTATTCAGACCCCTAACCTGATTTACTATCAATTCACTATCCCCATGCACCTTTAAACACTTAATTCCATGTTTCCTCGCCCATTCCAGCCCTTGAATAAGACCTTCATATTCTACTATGTTATTAGTGCATGAAAATGCAAACCTAAAGGCTGCATAATATCTTTCAACCCTTGGGGAAACCAAAAATGCACCCCCACCAGCACCATGCCTACTCCTTGAGTCGTCAAAATACATTTCCCAAACTTCGTCTTGCTAATCACAATCATTCTATGGCCTCTTAACCAAGTTAGGCATCACTACATCAGCTTCTTGAAACATGTAGTTTCCCATACCAACATCCAACACTAAGTTACTTTTAGCACTAAAAGTTTGGTCTACTGCCCACTCATCTAAAAGTATATCAGGAATATCATTAACAACAGTACAAGGATCAAAGGAAACAACATGCTCGTCTTGTTAAAAAATTATGCAATTAGCATTTATTGCACTAGGTATATAGGGTTCTATATTGTCTTTTGCAAGCAACTCAGACTTAATAGTTACTTTAGTTCCATACCTAGTACGAAACAACATGTGAGACCAGTCAGACGAAAGGTATCCCCCTATTTTAGCTATGAACTCTCTTGACAAACATAACCCAAAATACGGAGGAAAATCTACTACATAAATGTCTTGGGAAATTGAAAAATTAGGGCAAGCATGCAGAGTTAAGCTAGCATCTTTGATAAGACCCACTGTATTAACAGATGAGCCATCCAGCTGGACTAATCCTTTCTCTAAAGGTTCATACTTTAAACCTAACTGATCAGCTACTTGCTTGGGCATCACATAACAGGTAGCACCACTATCTATCATACAATTATGCACTAAATTGTTCCCAATAATCAATGAAACATAGAACGGAGGAGGTCTCACGTTCTTACCTTGAGTTGTAGATTTTCCTTTGCTACTGAGATTATCATTTTTCCCTTGATCATCATTAGTCATCACAACCTTTTGGGAATCAGCAGCAACTTGTTTAGGATTTGCATCTTCAAATAATGCTTTTTTAAGCAGATCAGGCTATCCAGGAATGCTTAAGGAGTCCCACATGGTCATATTCATGTTCATCTTCTTCATACTATCCACAATGTTGTAAGGTAAAATTAAAGGTACCTTCTGATGTACTTTAGCAACAATCGATTCTATATTCTTGTGAGGCTGCTCATTGATTGGTAAGACAATAGTTTTCTTTGGTACATTTGGAATAGGTGTGGATGATGCTTCTGCAGTTGCAGGCCCCTTGTTTTTATCAGTTGATTGCTCCACCTCTAGAGCTCTTTTCTTAGCTCGTGTATTGGCTGCAATTGTTGAATCACCATTCACACCACAAAACTCTTCACCTTGCCAATTTAGAAATGCAGTCTCATTAGAATGTATATCCAATTGTTGTTCAGGTATATTAGCAGGTGCATCTAGCTGTGTACTGACAATATTCTGGACCATAAGTGCCTGATTAATTACCCCATTTGAGCATGAAGCTGGGTTATGTGCTTGATTACACAAATAACACCATTCATTTTCGGTCACAAAGTTATTTTGAGCTGGAACCATATCTTTCACTGGATTTACAACATTAAGAGGAGCTGGATTATATGATTGGAATGGTCTCTGATTAACATTTTGCCTCTGATAAGCACCTTTTTAGGGTTGCCTATTTTTCTGATACTGATATCCTTGGTTTTGATAAGAATGACTTACATTCTAACCTTGTTGTTGGTTTTGCTGTTGAAAATTTGGCCTTGCCCCTTGATAATGTTTCTTCATGCTGATCAACTCATTTCCCATAGTCTGTAAAATACTTTCTATCTTCTGCTGACTAGACTTGATCTCTTGCAATTCACTTGATGGTCCTGTAGCTAACACTCCCTGACTTACAACAATGGGTAATGCTGGAACAATAGGTAAAGGGGCTAAAGATGGCATTTGCAGTGGCATATTTGATTGAATCTCAGGGAAGTAGGGCATAGGTGGCCTAGGTGCTATCTTTCCTGCTTGAATGAGGTTATTTTCTACCTTAATAGCTATACTATAAGCCTGAGGTAAAGAAGTACCCCCCATGGACTGTATCATGACTGAGATATCACTATTTAAAATTTTCAAATAGTATAAGAATGCATAGTCAGCAGAAGGCCTTACCGTAGCAGGTATTCCATTCCAAGTCTTTTGAAATTGGATATTGAAATCTGTCATTTGCTCTTGTGGGGCTCTTTTAATAGTTGTTAACTGCTCCACCAAAGATAGGTGATCAGATTTTTCCTCAAAAAATTTGGTAAATTCATCACCAAGCTCATCCCATGTTCTTATAGAACCCACTAGCAAGCTTCTAAACCATTCCAATGCCTTCTTCTTGAAAGATGCAGCCAGCAATCTCACAGCTACATTTTCTTGTGTCACATGATGCACATTGCACAGTGCTACCACATCTCTGATGTGTTCAAGAGGTGTTACTTGTCCTTCTCCAGTAAACTCTGGTAACCCTTTTAATGCTGCCAATGGAATGTCATCATGTTGTGCTAGATTAAGGGGACTACCCTGGTTGAACGGTACGAAAGAAAAAGCTCTTGGTGCTGCCATTGAGCTGGAATGTGTTGAGATGCTTGCTGAAATAGAGCTTGAACTAACTGGTACTGAACTTGAAATTGATTGAGAAATATTTGCTGCAACAGAATTAACACTTGTTGAAAAATTAAAAACCCCAAATGAAGAGATAGAAAGATTTATTCTAAAGGTAGGTGATGTTGAACGCCTAGCAAGAGAATATCTCCTTCTTCTTCTTTCGTATGAAAATAGTGCCTTATCATTAACACCAAGTGGTGTTGACTGAACTCTAGGGGAAGGAACAGTCCTTCTGAGTGCTCTCCCTTTTCTTCTTGGAGGGGATAAATGTAGAAACTCCACAGATTTTGAACTTCTGGTTTCTATCCTTCTCATATAAACAAATGAATTGATCTTTTTTCTCCACACAGAGTTGCCAGATATGCTAGAAAAACAACCTCTAAAAGGCTATTAGCTCACTGTCAGCACATCAAAATAGCAAGACTTATGAATTTTAATTCTGACTCTATCCCACCGGGCGTGCCAAAATTGTTTGCTCTCAAAATTCACACGGGCTAAACTAAACTATGCAAGTTTTAACAATCTTGGAGAGACATTGGATTCACTTCTATGTGGGACTGTTGAAACGAAGTGAAACCTCCGAGTTCTAGGCCGGTTCCTACTGGTAATATCACCTAAACTACAGACTTGACAAGAAAAGGGTAAGATTATGACTGTGTAAAATAGTAAAATATTGAAAATATAAAATGGAAAGGGTGATACACCGAACTAATAAGAGCTATGGAATACTTCAATTTACACTTGAAAATTGACAATGAACATAGGATTACACATCAAATTTCTGTAATCTTTGCATTCATGTTTCACAAACAGGTTTGATTCATACACTTTTTCGAGAAAGGAAAATGTTTTCACAGATTAGAATCCATGTGTAATTCTATGAACATAGTTTGTAATTCATATAATGCTACTTTTGCAAAGGAAGGCATGAAAAAAAAAGATAAAGTTATAAGGGAATACAAGAAATTCACAAAATAACTTGATCATTAACCTGAAATGCTCAACACTTTGCAAGAACAAGATGATAATCTGAATCATCAACGGTGACCAAGGTAAACTCTATATATTATGCTCCAAATGAGTTACAAAACTTGCAAAATATATGACAAGGGACTCTCAAAGTCACAAAGTCTCTATTTGCCTATTTAGAACTACTTCAAAAATGAGCTTCAAAACTCATAAGTACAACTCACAACCACTTAGGGTCAGATCCAAAAAAATAGCCCCCAAAATAGGACACCGCACTTTCCAAAAGAAAGTCAGATACATAGAAAAGTCTCCCCAAGTCATAAACCACCCTATGACTCAGCAAAACCAACTCTGAAAGCACTCCAACTAAAAATAAAAGTATCCAAATTGCCTGAGAAAAGTCAAATTTGACCCCTGAATCTTCTCCAACATCCCTAGATACCCTCCTGATGCTTCCAAACTGAAAATAACCTCCCAAGATGCTCTCCAAGTCATAAATTAAGATCTATCTTTACTCTTCAATGACATATATGAGTGACTCCTTTAATTTTACAAATAAGAAAAATACACTTTAAGTGATTTATATTGTATCACTAAAGTGGATTTTACATTTTATGCAAAATATAAAAATATCAATCATTTGGCTCTAAGAAAGTCAATAAGCTGAAAAGTTTTAAAGACTTCTAATGTGGCACATAGAAGGAGAAAATGAAGGCTTCAAGACATAAAACAAAAAGGTTCTATACCCTAATGATTCATTTTTTCATTTTATAAAAAATAATGGTCAAAATGCCATTATTCGCCAATTTGTATTAGGGTATCAAACCCTAAATGGAAAAGAAAAGAATGAACTCTATCATTCATTTCGAGTCTTCTCACTGAAGCTGGACTACCGCCAGCAAACCCTAATCAATCTTGAGCTTGGAATCTCACCATTTCTTGTAGATTTCTGAAGATACGAAGCATGGTAAGTCATATTTTGTTTTCAATTTTGGGGAATTTCTATGTATTTCAAAGGCTGTTATGAACTTTTGGCCTCTAAGGCCACAACTTCTGTATCTCTCTCTTATTTCTTACTCATCCATTCCCTTCTTTTGTGTACCTTTCTATGCATTTGACGACCATATATGCCTCTGCAAGGAGTTTTGGAAGCTTGAATATGGCAATTTGAGAGTAACTCAAACACCAGACCTGTAAGTAAGCTCCTTGTTTATCTCTTAATTGCTTCATCAAGAGAAACATGTTGTATTCGAATTCTGCTTACAAAAAAACATGAGCATATTTTGAATAAAGTGTTTTCCTATGCACAAATATACAAGCTCTTTTGATCACCAGGACCACGGCCATTCTTCTATGTTATTAGACATTTGACACCTTGAATGCATTTTAACCTGTAGTCTCCATTTCATTCTTTTAAATGATTGTTGAACCAACAAATCCTCCTTGCTTCTATGGCGCGGCCATATACATTAGCAGATCATTTAATTTCCTGGCATGGCTTTTCAAGGTATTCCGATTTCTATATTGAAAGCTTCATGATTGTATCTTTTAAAACAAAGTTAACACTAGAGGTTAACATATAATACTTCTTAACAGTTTCTCTCTCATTTGAACTGTGTATTTGCAATAACAATGGAACTTGAGAAACACCCAGGCCGCCATGTGAAACTTTTATTTGTAGACACTAGAAAATCATTCTCTTGAGGCCGAACCCTGAGGAATATAAAATGTAGTTGTATTTGTTTGTCTCATGCATACACCTGTAGATCTGAACATTTATGTAAATAAATGGTAAATTCTGGGCCGCAGCCATGCTGGGTAATCATTCAACTTTTGCATTTATTTTCCATAGCCATTTTGGCTCATTGTATTTATATAACTGCAGTCTTAAAGTGTTCTGATATAGGCATTCAAGGTGGCTTTTATACATCTGTTTCTGGCTTTCTTAATTTTCATGGTGAACCTAGATTTTCATGATAGTATGTTCTGGATCTCTTCATATAATTATGTCTATCAGGTTCATTTATATTTTTCTCTACATGACCCTTGTCAACAAAGTCTTCTAAGTAGTTTTAACAGGAATAAGGTGTAATACAAAACTGCTCCTATCCACTAAAATCATTCTCTTTTTTTAAAACATGAGAATCCCTACAATTTGGGATAACCCTTCTTGCTAAATCTGTAAGCTCTGCTCTTGCAGCTCCAAGTCTTTCTGAAGGACAAGATTGTGATGCAAATACTCTTTATACTTTCTCCAATATTTTCTGCAAGTACTTTTCCTCTAACTCTATCCTCAACTGCGAGTACCTTTGAACTTCTAGTTGAGCATTCAAGGCCTCTACAATCTGCATTGCCTGTAGGTTTAAATATTTAACTTTAATTGCCACAGATGTTTCAGGTATCAACTGTAAGTCTATCCAAGTCATGATCCAGTTGCATTACACAAACATAGTTTTCACATGAAAGTTATGCATGATAGTACTCTTTGCCATTTATGTGACTATCACATATATGTTGTGGCTATTTCCTCAATTATGCATTATAATCACCATCGTGCATGTTATCATACACGAATTTTAGTCCCTCAGGCCTCATTTTAGTCCCTCAGGCCTCATTTACAGTCACTTAAATGTAACAACTATAAATGCACAACTGGTCATTGACTATTACAAGAGAACCAAACTGCCATATGCATACTGATTGTTTCCTTGATTGCTCCAAATTTTCAAACTCTGCTTATTCAAACATCACTCTTACTGCTTAACCCTCTCTGTCATTTCTTACCAACAAGGAAGAGCAATAAAACATGGTTTTTTGCAGCAAAAATCACAATATTTGTTCTTTCAATTGTTGCTCCTTTGACTCACTTGACTATGCATTGTCACAAAAACCCCTACCTTCTTAATTAATGACTGTTATGTCATTCCTTTTAAGATGAGAAGCCATTATTTAATGTTGCCTTGGTCTTTTGTTCATAACTGTCCTCATTTCTTGTGACACTTCTTGCTTCTTGAATTGATAGGGTAGGTTCAGATCCATCTTGACTTCCATGTACCGTCTTTTGCAAGTCTACTGTAAATCTTTCATTTTCATAGAGCATAAGATTTGTCCACACCTAGACCCTCTGAATAACTATGGCAGTGATTTCTCCTCTTATGCATGTTGCTAAATAATCCTTGTGTTCTGCCATTTAATACTCAACAATGCATATCTTAATTCATGATTATTTCATTTTTCTTGATTTATAACTCTGCATCATGCATAAAGTTTCATGGTATTATGCTTCCAGTTGAATGATCATGTTATTCTATGCTCCTTCACTGCTTCAATAGACAAATATCTGCCAGTGACATTATAATTGCAAACTACATTGAATGTACTAAAGTGTACTTCATGAATTGAGCATAAATGATGAGCTGGGCTCAACCCTCATGGGAGCCATATTTATCTCCACTCATTTAATCTGAAAATAACTGCACCTGTAACTGCACATGGAACAAACAAGTTAAGAAAAAAAATGACTGTCTTTTGTGTGTATGTTGACCAAATGGTTTTCCTAGACACCTGGGGCATTCATTGATCTTTTGATGCATATGGAGACGAATTGATGCATGGATAGGTGGATAATATAAATGATCATGTACAGTTATGACTTTTCATTGCTTAGAGTATAACTCTAACACATTGCTTGACCACTGCAGAAATAGGAGCGCATGGAAACTAGGAAGGACAAGTGATGAGGACAACATCAAAGCGAGACAAACCTCAACTAGTCATTCAAGAAATGACTGGTCATCCCTTCTACATGCTTATTTATTTCCTTCATCTATTCATGTATTGATTTACCTTTATTTGCATCAAAGAAAATTCAGTCTCATGGCTTGTTGTGTGAGACACATGTACCTTATCACATTCAATAAAGATTATATTTTCAGAAATATGTGAATCTTTCTCTATTACGTGCACATGTATGAATGTAATGGTCTGTAGTTGTAATTTTTCAGATTTTTCATTTATACATTTTAATGTGATGAAGAAGGATAATAGAATGTACCTTGTCTTCCTCAGTTTAAAACAAACTCTACCCTTTTGAACCAGTAGGTGAAAAATGGGTAACAAATACAATTGGTAGCCACTCCTAGTTATTAGTTATGCAATGTGAAGTAATGCTTTGAGTTTGAAATATGTGTGATGCAATGTAATCAGTGATATGAATATAAAGTACAAAAATATATTTTTTACAATTAGAAACGTGGTCTCACAGACAAGGCAAGACTCATAAAAAGGAGCACAACAACAAAGGAAAATATAGGGTTTGCCTAATTTCAATCATTGAGTTTTCCCTTCTTGCTAAAGAACCACATCAAATAAGATGTACATGAATTGCATAAAAGGAAAACATCAAGTAACTTGAAGAGGTGTGATACATAGTGTAAGTTTGAGTTTTAGTCTAAGATATAAATATGAAGTCATTTTAAAAACTAGGAAATAATGCAATTTTAAAAATTGACACTTTATAATATACGTTCATACTTAACTTTATAATATATCAATTTAACATGAATTTACAAATTCAATGTACATACTTACAAATGAATCCAATGAACCATCTAGGTCTACTTTACTCTTTATTGTGTCAACTATTGCCTCATGGTCAAACTCACACACCTTCCACAAGTTCTTATTTGCAGGTCTACCTTGATATTTCATCAAATGAACGTTAGCTGCTACGACAAGGTTGGAGTAGTGAAGAATCTTTTGATTCATGTCAAAGTCCTCAAATAATCAAACTGGAGCATTCTTAACTGGGTGCCTTCTAATTCATGTTCCAGTAACAACCATTGAACTTATAGGATATTCTATGTTTTCTCCATGTATAATTGGGTCCTCTAATTTCTTTTTGGCCTCGATACAACACAAGTAATAATATGTTCCCTCTTCATCATCTTCATCTACAATCACTGCATAAACATGCCCTGCATTGATATGTTCATCCAGATAGATGTATTTAATGAACATTATAATACAACTACAAAGTAAGATAAAACTAGGAATTTTGTATTAACTATGCAAGAAGATATGTTATCTAGCTCTAGTAGATCCAATACATGATCAAAGTCAATGGATGATTGCATCTCTTTGATTTGTAGAGCTATCAAGAGATGATACATGTCAATTGGGGTTAGACTTCTTAACAACCAATCATCAACCCAATCTTTTGAGTCATAGTCATTCCACTGATTGTCATTGCATTCCATCACAATGAGAACACATTTATTTGAGGTACTTTTTCAAATAGTTCACTACCTTGTCTATGCTAAAACATTTTTCGTACATGTTTACCAAAGCATTTTACAACCAAATGCAATTGGCAGCTGCTCCTAGTTATTAGTTATGCAATGTGAAGTAATTCTTTGAGTTTGAAAGATGTGCAATGCAATGCAATCAGTAATATGAATATCAACTACAAAAGTATATTTTTTACAATCAAATGCAATTGGAAGCTACTCCTATTTATTAGATATGCAATGTAAACTAATGCTTTGATTTTAAAAGATGTGCAATGCAATGTAATCAATGATATGAATATAAGCTACAAAAATCTATAGCTTGTTTGAAAGCACATGTTTTAGGCTTTTAGCCATAGTAACAACATAAAATGCTTTGGTAGAGATGTATGAAAAATCTGGTAGCATAGACAAGCCAATGAGCTGTTTGGAAAAATGCCTCAAAGAAATGGTGTCTCATGGCATTCCATCACCATGAGACAACATTTCTTTGAGGCATTTTTCCAAAAATTTCATTGCCTTGTCTATGCTACCACATTTTTCATACATGTTTACCAAAGCATTTTACAACCAAATGAAATTGGTAACTACTCCTAATTATTATTTTTGCAATGTGAAGTAATGCTTTGAGTTTGAAAGATTTGCAATGCAATGTAATCAGTAATATGAATATCAACTACAAAAATCTATTTTTTACAAGAAAATGCAATCAACAACTGCTCCTAGTTATTAGTTATGCAATGTGAAGTAATGCTTTGAGTTTGAAAGATTTGCAATGCAATGCAATCAACGATATGAATATAAACTAAAAATATATATATAGCTTATTCGAAAGCACATGTTTTAGGATTTTAGCCATAGCAGGAAGATAAAATGCTTTGGTAGACATGTATGAAAAAAGTGGTAGCATAGACAAGGCAATGATTTTTTTGGAAAAATGCATAAAAAAAATGTGGTCTCATTGTGATGGAATGCCATGACAATGTTTATGGCTTGTAATGGCATTCCATCACCATGAGACCACATTTATGTTAGGCATTTTTTCCAAACAATTAACTACCTTTTCTATGCTACCACATTCTTCATACTTGTCTACCAAAGCATTTTATCTTGCTGCTATGGCTAAAAGCCTAAAATAGGTGCTTTCGAACAAGCTATAGATTTTTGTAAGATACTCTTTTGTTGAAAATCATGTGCTATCAATAGTTAGAAGCTTGAATAAATTCAGGCATATGCTTTCTAACAACAAGATCCAGTTGTTGGTTGCCCATCCTATAGTAAAGGATTTCTTGCTTAGCAAGGATATCAATGATAAAAGAGCAGGTTGGATAACTAAGGTAATGGAGTATGATGTCAATATCAAGGTTACTAAGCTGGATAAAGGCAAAGGTATATGTGAACAACTTGCTGGAAATGAAGAAAACAACAAGGAATTTGATGAGCAAGTTGCAATAGTGCTTAATAATGAGGAACAAGATGTTGTTTCAACTCCTTCTACAAACTAGATTTAGCAAATGATTCATTACTTACATACTAGTGACTATCCTAAAGGTTTGGATAGAACAAAACAAAGGTATTTTAGACTTCAAGCCATTCCTTATGTTGTTATTAATGGAGTATTATATAGGAAGGACTATCATGGAGTTTTACTGAGATGTGTTGAACCAAACCAGATTGATAGGATCCTGGAAGAGTTTCATGATGGACCTTTTGGAGGTCATTTTGTAGCTAGAAAATAGCTCTTAAGATTATGAGAGCTGGTTATTATTGGCCAGATTTGTTTAAGGATGCACATACTTGGGTAAGGAAATGCAATAAATGTTCATTATTTATAGGAAAGCAAAGGTTTGTTGCCTTGACACTACACCCCATTTAGGTAGAACAACCCTTTGCTAAGTGTAGTCTTGATTTTATTGGCCCTATAAACCCACCTTCAAGTGCAGGTCACAAATGGATATTAATAGCAATAGATTATTTTACTAAATGGACATAAGTTGTTGCATTGAAGGAGGTGAATGAGACTACTGTATTAAATTTCTATCAGGATTTGGTAGCAAGGTTTGGTACTCCTAATTCAATCATTTCTGATAATGCATTATCCTTTGTCAGCTTAAGAATTTTTTATTGTTCTATTAAGAACAATATATTTATGAATACGTCATCCAATTATTACCCTTAGGGTAATGGACAGGTTGAATCCACCAATAAGAATTTGATCAAGATTATCAAAAGACAATTGAGGATAATCAAAGGACCTGTCATGATAAATTGAAACTATCCCTTTGGGTTGATAGAATAACTCCTAAAAGAGCTATAGGTATTTCACCTTATGTTCTTACTTATGGTAAAGAGGCCAAGTTTCCAATTTTAGATGAATTGCCAACTTTAAATTTCATTAAGGAGCTTGAATTGCTAGAGGAGGAGCCTATGGAAATTAGGCTTGCACAATTGATGGAATTAGACGAGACAAGAAAAGAGGCATTAAGAAATCTGGAGATCCATCAGGCTCAAATGAAAAGGACCTTTGATAGGAAGGTAGTTCAGAGAATGTTTAAGGAGGGTGATCTTGTTTTCAAGTGGGATGAACTTAAAAGTAAACCTGGTAAGCATACCAAGTTTGATGCCATGTGGGATGGCCCTTATGTGATCAAATTGAATGCAAACAACATAATGATTTTCAAATTTCAAAGTTGAATGGGGAGGTGTTGCCTATCCCAGTGAACGAGATTCACCTCAAATAGTGTTATTGAAGATCAAAAGTTGTTGTTGTACATAGTTAAGTAGAGGTTTTCAGTTAATAAGTTCTCGAGGCACATTATTTTCAGTTCATTTTTTTTTGTTTTCCATTAAGTGTTGATGCACATGTTTGCTAGTTCTATCCTAAATAGAGCCATGGTAGTTGTTTTTCAGTTTTAGTTTTTCTATTGTATAGTTCCTGATAGTTGAGCTACTGGCAGTTTTATGAATTACAAAAAAGCAGGAATGAACTCCTATGCCCAATGGCTAAGTGCAAGGCTACTGATCCTATTTTTTTAGAATGAGAACACCCCTAAGATGTTGACAAAATATTACCTAATTTTACTTTTAGCTCAATCAGGTAGAGTTGGGATAGCATTTGCAAACTAAAGATAAAAGGTACATATTATTTTCTACTAAGGTTCCATTCATATGCATAGGAATATTATCAAATGAATTTTAGTTCATTATGAAACTATATACAAGAGAAAAGATTACACAAATCTTTGCATAAATTTGCTATTTATATTTGTTTTACAAAAAGTATGGTGTCCCACACAAGCTGTGGGAGTGATTGATCAAATGCAACAAAAAAATAGACTGTACATCTGATGAAATAAAATAAAATTAAATGAAAATGGATGTCATTACCTAAATGATGAATCCTAAGGTTGTTCGGATGTGTCTCTAACTCCAACTCCTTTCATCAGTTGCTCCAAGAATACCTACAGAGACAGATGGTGTTATTTTCTGCTAAGATTCCATTCATATGCATAGGAATATTATCAAATGAATTGTAGTTCATTATGCAACTATATACAAGAGAAAATATTACACAAAGCTTTGCATAAATTTTCTATTTATATTCATTTTACAAAAAGTATGGTGTCCCACACAAGCCGTGGGAGTGATTGATCAAATGCAACAAAAAAATAGATTGTACATCTGATGAAATAAAATAACATGAAAAGAAAATGGATATGTCATTATCTAAATGATGAATCCTAAGGTTGTTTGGATGTGTCTCTAACTCTAACTCCTTTCATTAGTTGCTCCAAGAATACCTACAAAGACAGATGGTGTTAGAGCTTAGGATAAAATTCTCTTCATATGCCAAAATCAACAAACATATAATCTATTCTCATTAAGCAGTTAATCAGATGTGCAGTCATCTCAAATATCAAGGAAAATAAAAAGATCATCATTAGTATCCATCGAATTCTAAGCTTCATTGTTTTATCTAACATGTTTGTTCATTGTGTAGGTATAGGTGAAATTTTCATTGCTGGATTATTTTTCATTTAACATCATAGCATGTGGAGTAAAATGGGCTCCCACAAGGGTTGATCCCAACATGCTACCCTCTTATTTTGAGAGGGATAAGAGTGTAAAAGCATTAAATTTATCAACTTTGAGCATAGATCTCTTCACCTATCATGGTGAGTTGGTTGACATCACTATCATAAATGACAAAATATTTGCTCAATTGGAACATAATAAGAGAAGGAAACACCATGATTGGATAGTGGAGTAGAGTTAAAGTGAGTCTTATCATTGGATCATAAAGTCACAAAGATCATGTAAGATACATAAAGACAATGATCCTCAACCATGAATTAGGAAACAATGCATATGAGACAATAGTTAGAGATTTTCAAGAGAGGATAGTGAATATCAAGCATACTTATATCTCCATTGCATCCAAGGTAGTGAATAAGGTTTCACCCTTTACCACCTCATAATGTCACTAAGCACTGTCAGATAAGTTTTTTGTGGCAGGTTAAGAGCAACAACCTATAGCTTGGCCTTCACAACCAATTCAATCATTAGATGCCTCAATGAAGATTGATGAAATACAAACCATGCATGGTGACCAGATGATTTAATGTGAATCAAATGACTATGAAGGTGGATTCATGTCATGGCAGTCATCATAGCATGAGACAATGAAGGCATATACAATAAGCTAAGCATGACAGTGTGGTCACATGAAGTGGACTAAGCTTGGTATTGATCCAGGAATAGTCATAAGTAAAAGAGAGGATGATAACAGTCATAAGAATAACCAAAGTCACTATCATCACAGTGGTTAGGAATGCATAGAAATACAGGGCAGCAAGTTTTATAATAGCCATGATACAATGAAGCATTATAAAGAATTCCTTGACAAGTCATTTGTCAATGTCTCATTAAAACAACAAATAATGGAGTCATCAAGACATTGGCATAAAGGGAGAGCTTCATGGTCTTATGAAGTTTTGATCTCAAATTTAAGAAAGGTAGAGTCTTCAAATTTCAATGAGATTATGGTGATTTTTCCTTGGTTTTGTTGTTTAGTATATTGCCAACAAGACTCTTATGACAACCAAGAAAAAATTAAATGAGGGATAGTCTGCTAATAAGAGGGGACAATCTTGTGAATGGTCATAGAGGTAGTCATCATATTAAATAGAACAGTGATAGGAAAAGCTACCTTAGGATAGTCAAGCTAAAAGAAGATGGGATCATTGTCAAGGGCAGGATTTGTTAAGAGATGGGGTGATATATAAGGAAGACTGAGGTATGAGGTTTCTTAGGTACAATTATTCTATGCACAAGAATTCAAACTTCAAAGTTTCATGGAGGTTATCATACATCTAAGAGGAAATCAAGATGCTATTAGAGACCCTACAATGCACAGGCATATGAAGGAAATTTGAAGATGTCTATCATGATAGTCATAAAATTACAATGATTTGATTTCATAATACTATCAACATAGTCAACAATATAAGCAAGGAGCTTTGAAATTACTGCCCCTTCATATTGTCAAAGGAAGCTGACCCTTGAAGCTGTGAAGGAACAAAACGCCTTGCCACCTAGCAATGTCTACAAAGATATCATTGTCGTTAGTGAAGAAATCCCACCAGACAAAAGATGGGCGGCATGGCATGTTGGTGGGAATTCTTCAAAAATTGAGAGAGAGGCCTATGGAAAATCCCTACGGGCAGCTACATGTCCTACTTTGGGTACAAAAAGAAGGTAATATTTCAAAAGGTTGTGCAACCACTACGTGACACCATTGCACACCTTTTGGCTAAAATTAACCCATGACCTCCAAAAAGATGTTCCAATGTGACATGTGGTGAGACGAATGCAAAATTCAAAAAGATAAGAATCATTGGAGCCAAAAGTACAAAGCGAACAAAAATAAACATACTTAAGAGCAAAAAATGTTCCACACATAACAAATAGGGTTAAAATTTTGGTTTGAGTTAGAATTAGAATTTAGCTAGGGATTAGGGTTGGAATTAGGATAAAGGTTAGGGTTATAATGAGGGAACTAGGCTTAGGATTCAATTAAGGTTCTGATTAAATGATTCAAATTAGGGTTAGAGTTCAATTAGGGTTTAGGTCAAGTGAGGGTTAGATTCTATTAATGCTACGGTTATAGTTCAATTAGGGTTATGGTTTAATTAGGATTAGGATTCTAAGATAAAGCTTAATGTCACTGTTACCTGTTTTTCACTACCAGCTCAAATAGGTAGAGCTGAATTGCAAATTCAAATCGAAAGGTACACAAGTTCAAAAATTTCTGCTAAGTACTCATTATTGTGCAATGTTTCATTACAGTGTAATTTTCAGTAATATTATGCAAAAAACATCTCAAAATGATATCATAAGTTTGCATAATTTTGTTGTTTTATTGATAATGTACAAACCAGAATCCCACTCAAGTCATGGGAGTAACTCAATTTTATTTTCATAATCAAGTAAGGGGTGCATGAAGTAAAGTAGACTATACAACTAAGAATAAAGAAGGCATAGGGTAGAAAGTGATTCGTCATTGCCTAGAATGACGAATCATTGACAAGTTGAGGTCTTCAGTTGTGGCTCCAGCTCCAAGCTTCGATGCATCTGCAAGGTTGATAGAAGTGTGGTTAGAGCAATGCGAATCAAATCCTATCATATGTCTATGCTACCAACAGAAATATAGTATACATTTGATCAGGCATCCATCAGATGATTTCAAATTTCAAAGGCATAAAACTCAAGATGGAAGCATCCGACTTCATTTATTTTGCTAACATGTTTGTTTAAGTGTGTAGGTACAGGTATAATCATCATTCCAATCAACAGATATGCATATGAGTGGTGTGAAATGTGGCTCCCACAAGGGTTGAGCCCAGCTCATAAACAATGACATGGGACAGTAGTATGGAATAAAGATAATCATCATTCTCCATGAATACAGTTCATAAAGCAACCTTTAGTTGATTCATTGTGACAAAAATAGATTGAGATAATTATCATTTCGCTCATCATGCTAAAGAATGATCAAAACATATAAAGAGATCAATAATTTCATTGACATTTTGTTTCAGCTC
Source organism: Sequoia sempervirens (assembly GCA_007258455.2). Classification (NCBI taxonomy): domain Eukaryota; kingdom Viridiplantae; phylum Streptophyta; class Pinopsida; order Cupressales; family Cupressaceae; genus Sequoia; species Sequoia sempervirens. The sequence goes on from VDFB02180615.1 coordinate 22,959, forward strand.
TACCTTGCATTCATTTTTGCATGAGGTATTGAGCCCCTTTACACTAAAGGGAAAAAATAGTATCAAAGTGTTAAACTGTCCTCCATAACCACAAGGTGTATATATGGTCTACAAGAGACTCAGGATGAATAATGATTTCAAAAAGATAGTGATTTGAAATTGATAAGTGTAGACATCAATTGCAATGCTTAAGTTTAGCAAATGTCTTTTGCTTATTTTTCTATACAATATATAAAAATTGTAAAATACACTTACAAAGTTCAGAAAAATCATACATATACAATTATGGGAGGAATGTACAGTTTCAGCTGTAGCTTAGTCATGATAATGAGCATTTGTTAGAGTAGTGATAAGGTGAAGCCACAATGTATGGAGAAGTATGAAAATAAAAATCAGAGTCACAATGCCATTCAAAGCCACAACAGTGAAATGTGCATAGTCTATTTCAAAAGAAGACACCATTATGTTCACATCATGAATTAAGAATGATAATATACTCATGGTGGAGTTCATGCACAACAGTATAAAGGATAGCACTGACATCCGTTTGAAAATATTCTTACTATCAAGAATGATAGAGAGCAACAGAGCTTGAAGGAAGGTAAAGATTTTGCAAATCTGATAATGCATAGTGACTATCATGAGCATGAAGATAGCTCCTCTCTAGAAGATAATTCACAAGGAAAGATTTATGATAAACACTGTGGAAAATAAGATCTCAGCTACTATGATAAGGTGCAAATATTTCTATGAGGATACAACAATAGTATCAATCATCACAGTTATATGGTTTAGCTATTTGCGTAACCACATTTTTCACTAAAGTATGGCAGTCACTGTGTCTTCAACAACTCAAAGAAAATGCATTGGTAAATGATTAGTTACATAATAACATGTAGCATCATAACAAACAGGTGAAACAACAGGAGGTTTCCCAACTGCCACAACATAAGCAAGGGGGTCAATTTTTATCATTAAAAAACTAAGTGTAGTAGAGTATACAAGAAATAATACTCAGTTTTATTGATTTATAGCCATGGCCTTGTATAACCAGAAGAATTTTTTGTTTCAAAATGAAATAATGTTCAGTTTTGAAGCAAGCCACAGTCATATAGGTGGAAGGTTAATGAAATATTTCACAGAGGCTATGACCGAATGGAAGCAATAGAGTTCAAAACCTGTGCCCTGTCACAAGGAAATGAAACCCCGGGGGTTTGCTTATGTTATTAGCCAAAGAAATAAAGAGAGTGCACATTCTAAATGGCGAATACCAAAAAATAAAATTATACAGCCATGGCCCTATCTCTTCAGGTAATAAATAAATCCCAGTTGTATTCTTCAAATGATGACCTGAGGATTTCTTTTATCTCACAAATGCAAAAATAAAGAGATGTTTGAGCTTGACCAAGTAAATCAAAACAAAGAATGGAGAGATATTTTCAGTAAGTTGAATATGGTGCCCACAGCAAGTGGATTAAAGCATATATAGCAAGAAGGTGTGAACAAGAGAACAAAAACAATGAAATCATCAGTACGGCCGCGACCTTAGAAAAAGAGAATACAAAAGATGCGCTGACCATGCAATGTTTGCCAAAGATTCACCAATAGAGCTTCAAAGAGATGCTAAATGAGTGCAGTTCAATATCCTTCAAACCCTGATGCTCTCATCATGGCAGCTAGGGTAGTAAAGGAATCGATAGAGAATGAAGAGACAAAATATATCAGAAATTTGTTCATGGTCGCACCATAGGTGCCTGAAATTTTTTTCAGAAATGGAGAGCATGCAAGAAAACCTTCCAGTCCAAACATGGTGGCTCAAAAATGGCTTTCTCTTCATGTAGTCAAAGTGAAAAATGAAAAGAATGATTAGGGTTCGAGTTTGTCTACCCTAAATCGACATAAGATTGATGTTTTTTTTTCTCTTTTTACTAATGATTTCAATAAATCATTATGTTCTTTCATCTTCTGTGTTTCATCACTTTTGAGTCAAATAAACCTAATCATGTTTAGGGAAGCCCGTGACTTAAGGAAAGGTTCAATAGGAGTTTGACCTTCTATTGCATGATTTATCAATGATTAATGTATTAAATATTAAGGTAATATATTGTTACCTTAGTATTTAATATATAGTATTTTAAGAGAAAAAGAAAAACTATCATATATTAAATATTAAGATAAATCATTTGGATTATCTTTAATATTTAATATTATCACCTTTTCAAAACACGAGCAAACACAAGTAAAGTGGAGGAGTGTTTTGTACAATTTTGAATTGCATGTTCAGTTCTGACACGAGTTTTAAAGATTAATCATGCACGATACAGGGATGGATTTTCAGTTTGATATGCATGGGCGAGTTGTTAAAAATGAAGTGGTTTTCGCATGCTTGGTCCCACTTTTTCAGGGATTTTCAGTGCAGGTTGAGTACTCTATAGTTCAGTTATGAGTTGAACTTGAGTTTGGATCATCATACACTCATTTTTGCATGAGTTTGAGCCTTCTTTTCAGGTATTTTTGCTTTTGCTCGTGGATTACTTTGGAGATATCAATTTTACACTGAGTTTCACTTTCAGTTTCATCTTCATGCCTTTGAGAGGCTTATTGTATAAAGTGTAATGACTTAGTCATTTTGCACTAGTTCTTGTTTTTTTCCTTTGCCTTTAGCAAAGAAGACTGTCTTGTAACTCAACATTTTAGATTTAATACAGTTTTATAGCTTTACAACTTATTGTTTTTTGTAGAGGTGTTCCTTCATGATATTAATTGAAATACAGTTCACCTTTCCAATTTCAGGTGTTTCGCATGGTTTAAATAATTTAATGCAATTTTGATGAGTTTCATTTTCAAAACCTTCAAATTTTTGTCTTGTTTATGCATACATATATACAATTGCAGTTCGTCACAGGTCATTAATTGTGCCCAAAAGTTGTTTTCTTTTTCCTCTAATTTGTGAAAACTCCGTTTTCCTTAATAGGGAAAGAATACATACAACCTTTTAATGAGTTATTAATGTGTTCAAAGTGCTCAAATTGGACTGTGTTAACAAATTTTCCTGAGGGTATAGTTGTGAATCATTATGCAAGTTTACCATCATTTAGGTGCATCACCGAGGTTTTAGTTTTAGTTCATGCATTCAGTTTAGTCCTTCTTACCCTTTTCTCAAAGCAAATCATTCAAGTACCTAATTGATCATCATATAGGAACCAGCCTAGAATTTGGAGGTCTATCTTTTCCATAGGAATACCCATAGCCTAAAGATAGTTCCCATGTTTCAACATATTGTTGAATTTAGTCATTCAAGTGTTCGGGTGCAATCTGTTTGAGAACAGTCACAATTAGGTTTAGGGTTAAGTTTAGGGTCGGGGTTAGGGTTAGAGAACAAGGGTAACAGGTCAATTAGATTTAGGTTTTAATTAAGGTTATGGTTCAATTAGGGTTAGGGTTCAAATATGGGTTTAAGGTTAGGGTCGATGTTGGCATTGAGGTTAGTGTTAGAGTTAGTGTTCAACTAGGGTTAGGGTTAGAGTAAGTGTTCAAATAGGGTTCTAGGGTAATGATATTTTTTGGGTTCTATTAGGGTTGAATTACAGGTAGGATTAAGGTTAAGTTAGGGTTAGGGTTGAGGTTAGGGTTATAGGATAAATCTTGGGGTCCAGGTTATGATTAGTGCATGTTAAGGTTTAGGGTTAGAGTTAGGGTTTAATTAGGGATGTGGTTAGGGATAAGGTTAGGTTATGTTATCTTAGGGTTCAATTAGGGTTAGAGTTAGGGTTAGGATTCAATTAAGGTTACAGTTAGAACTAAAGTTCCTATTAGAATTAGGGTTTGTGTTAGAATTTGGATTATGGATAGGGTTAGAATTAGAATTATGATTATAATTAGGGTAAGATTTAGAATTAAAATAAAGGTTAGGTTTCAATTAGTGTTAGTATTCAATTACTATTGGTGTTACAGTTTATTTAGGGTTAGAGTTCAATTAGGGTTCAAGTAGGTCAAGGTTAGGGTTTAATTAGGGTTAGGGTCAGTATTACCGTTCAATTATGGTTAGGGTTAAAGTTAGGTTAGGATTAGGGTTATGATTAAATTTGGGTAGGGTTAGGTTTAGAATTAGGTCAAGATTAATGTTCAATTAGGGTTAGGTATGGGGTAAGAGTTAGGGTTCTAGGATAAAGCTAGGGGTCAAGGTCAGGGCTAGGGTTAGGATGGTTGAAAATGGTTTAACTTGATTATTTGATGTTGGAGTCTCAATAAAGAAACCTATTTACAAACACCTTTGGCCTAAATATGTTGAATCATGACAATCATGTTCTCCTTAGTCTAACCATTAGATAGACCAATTAAACAACAAGGGAAAATGATTGTGGAAAAAAAGAAAGTGGCAATGAGCCTAGGATGATGTATGCTAATATATGATGTGATAATGGTACTATATTTCCTTGAATGTTCTTTGAACATTCCTTTATCTATAGATTCCTAAGAGATATTGTATGGTTTAAATGATTGATTGAATATCTTTAAATATATAAAAAATAACACATAAATCAATATAAAAGGTGTGCTAGGTCAACTCACAATTGTTAGTGTTCAAAAAGGTGTGAATTTTAAATTAGGTTATAAAAAAATTGAGGTTCAAATCCATAACTATATAAATGACCTAGAAAAATTTAAAACTACAAATTAATCTAATGTGATGGATAGGAAGCTTAGGATTGAGACCAATTTCAATGAATGAACTTGATAAATGGATCAAGATAAAGTGATGCTATGAAAAAAAATCATGTAAGAATATACCACTTCTAGAATTAATGTTGTGTTAAAGACATTATAATTGAGAAGACTCAAATTATTGGTCATAAGTATGTAATTTTCCCCAAATTATATATAATAAGTACTGAGTTTGTGAACATTAATTATGCTTCCCCTAACTTAATCAACACTAATTAAATGAGAGAACACAAGTGTCCAATGGAATAAATAAGGGTAAAATATCATAGTATCAAATTTTATTTTAAGAAATTAAATACAATAAAATGTTGTGAATAGAACTAGAATTTAAGAGGGAACATTTGTAAGCATGGAGGCTTACAATTTTGATTCACCATACAATAGAAAATAAATTATCTTAGAGTGTATATTTTGTCCTTATATTCTTTACAAGTTAATTTTACTAGAAAATGTTTATTTTAATCCTTGCATAATGTTTGCAATATAAAATTAATATTGATTTGCGGTGCATGTAAGGAATCTAGGGATGCATGTATCATATGGGTTAGAAATTCTTTGGGAAACTTTCTATGTTGTATGTAATATTGGTATAAATATTTAATAATAGAAAAAAATAGTACCAAAAGGAAAAACTTAACACCAAAAGTGAGGGGACACAAATTTGTAAGTTTACAATATTAGGCACACAACTTTTGTAATACAATTGTAATTTTCACCCCTTGACCACTACAATATTTTTTCATTTCAAATAAACTAACAACTAAATCAACCAAGTATCTATGATCTAAAATGGAAGTGCTCATGTCAAAAGTTCTTCATTCACCATGGTGATGGAAAAGATACATCACCAATTATATGCTTACACTCAAAAGTGCTAAGATCTTATAATTAGGGGAATCCCTAGACCTAGGCCTAAACCTCAAGGTTCATGATAACCCTACCTACACATCCCCTTGTGGTAAATTAGAGGTTTCATAGTTTTCCCAACAATATTAAAGGAAGTTCATTCTCTCCTCTTTTATGAGATATCTAATCTAGCCTCTAAACCATAACTATGCATTAAGCATAAGCTATGAAGTTAGTAAATTATAATATAATGATAATAATCTTCCATCAAGTGTTGGTTTCATACCAAAAATTACTAATCCTTAATGTATAAACATACAAAAATACATGGGGGTTATATCATACCATAATTCCAAAGATAACACACACAGTGACTATATCTAGTATACATCACATATACACCAAGTGACTAGCTCATATGCACATCACAGTATAAAAATGACTAGCTCATATACACATCATATGTACAATGGTGATTAGATCATATGTACATCACACTAGTACAACCATGATTGGCTCATACACACATCACAAGTATTCACATGTGAACTAGGTGAATGTCAACTAATCCATAAAAGTAGCAGGTAGATATCAATCATTAGCACGGTCCAATGATTTCTTGTTACTACTCGAACAACTTATAAGTCACACTTGGGTGGGTCATACATAACATGATTTATAATAATTATTAGGTGAGATAGATAAATATAAAAAAATCAATAAATCCATGGGCCTATATATAGAGACCTCTAGATATGTAGTTAGATTTCACAAACACATAAGATTTACATAGAACCAAAACAAGATGGCCTTTACCCAACATGTACATATAATCAAATATTAACTAAAAAGTAATCAATATCTTTCTTCATTGTGCTTACTATACAAAATTATATTATGTATTATATACAAGTTATTATGTTTTCATAACTCAAACAAAACCATCTAATACTCATTTCAGCCTCAAAGTGAAGCCTACTAAGAGAGAAGGTCAAACGAATTAGAAACAACCCCCAAACCTTAGAGTTATTCCCTCATAAACTCTTCCTCTATCGACTTGAGGTCGCAATGACATCCTTCTTCCAAGGACTACCTTTGTACCCACTTCCAAACAAGATTGAAGTAACACACCTTTCTCCTTACATGGTCTCTCAAGGGATTCCTATGCTCAAGTTTCCTCATAATCATGGTTTCATTAATCAATAAGACCAAAAATGGTTCCTTTAAATGATTTGCATTAGTTAATAGTTCTTAACAATAAACAAGGAAGTCTAACATAATTCCTAATTTAGTAAGCATAAATTATAACACTTCCATATAAGGACATGAAGTTCTCTAATTAGAAGTCACCACCTTTATTATTCATAATGCAAAAATTATGCAAAAACCCAAAAGTCTAATTGGTTCAATGGCCACACTGATCACAAATGACAAATTACCTTCACAAAAACCATAGTAGGTAGGATTTTTTATCCTATTCACTCATACACAAAATGGAAAACCACAAAGAAATTAGTTTTATGTTACTTTAGTGTCTACTAGATATTTTTGTTAGGATTTATCCTTGTTAATCTCTAAGGCTAGTGATGAAACTTGGGAGCATTCTACCCTATTAGATTTTCAAATACGAAGGAAATGAATGGTCACCTCTTAGACTAGTGCAATTACATTGTGAGTCTAGAATTGATTTTTCAATATAGTATTCAAACCTTGGTACTTTGTTTTTGATTATGGAACAAACAGGTTTTAGAGGAAACCCGAAACCTTTAATAGTAAGAAAGCGTAAGATAGAACATTAACAGAGCACATACAAAAAACAAGACACTTCCCACAAAGAGATACACAGAAGAAAACTAGGGCGGTAATGACAAAAAACCAACAGAAAACCACAAAACAACTGACAACTAGGCCAGGTTTCGAAGAATCTCTGCCGCTTCCTGCTCTAGATTGTTCATGTTGAGCGCAGACTTCTTGATCTCCTGGATGTTGACCAATGCTTGGTTAGCCTTCCTTTTCAAATTAGCTCTAGTCCTATTGCTCGGTCCCCCACTATCCAGCTGCCCTTCCTCATTGTCCAAGTCGAGAAAAACAACAGTTTTAACTTGATGGGATTTTTCCAGATTTTCCACCATGGTGTTCATGGTCTATGCGGTTGATTTTAAAATTTTATGGTTCATGATCAACACTTTGTGGAGAAAACTTTTAATGTTCCTCAACTATTCCTCCATATCCGCCTGCTTACCATTGTGATTGCCTTTAAAATCCTATAATTCCTCTGCCATTTTCTTGAGGCATTCCACCATATACTTCTTCTCCTCTTCTGTCCACAACCCAATAGCCCAACCACTTCCACTGCCTTTGTTATTATCCTCCATGGCTTTCTCTAGTTTGCTACTCATGGATCTTTGATTTAACTTGATTTCCTTGATTTCAAAAAAAGACCATCTTATGAGCCTAAAATTATCCACCGCCCCATTGCGGGCAATAGCAAGCACATCAGTGGGAAATTCCTGTTCCTCCTTGAAATAGTGATCCCCTGCCTTGAGGTCCATAGGGAAGCGGGATCTCTCTTCTCTATCTGTTGCAGGATAGCTGGAGTACTTAGACAATGACTCTGACTACTGTTCCTCTTTATTAACATCATAGGAGGGGTCCTCCGACATTTTTCTCTTACCCTTTTTCAAAGAAGAATCCCTAGGTTTACTCTTGCCCTTGTCATCAACCCTGACCTTAGGAAATTGGGGAGGTAGAGCCAACATAGCTTTAAAATGATCATAAATGAGGACAAGTAAACCTTCATGAAGGATAGGATACCTAATAGGGCTGTGTCTATGGTTTTTTAGACTAGTATTCAGAGAAGAAGCCAGATAAAAAGGAAACAAAATCCTAACCTGGTGCCTGAAATGATTCAATTGGACGAATTGATACCCAAAGACTCTGGTATAATGCCCATCTAAAGTGACATATTCCATCAACACATTCAAAACCCTCCTCTAATGCGAAACAATACTATTTGTGTTGAAGTAGTTTCTGGAGTTCCTACGTAATTCCTCCTTCTCCGTCTCTGACTTGGGGAACTTGCTAACAGCTTAATCAGACTGCTTCCTGTCCCTATAGAATTTAATGCCCTCCATAGATAGACTAGTAACCTCAGTAATCAACTGTTCGTTGATAGTAACATGTATGCCGAACAGGTTAATCTCTCCATTATTCCAATCTTTCTCAAAAACCCTCGTAACCTTTGGGTCCCAAGCATGGAGCTTTTCAATGTAAACAATAATGCCACCATTCTCCAGCTTCTTCCATAGCTTAGAATTTCTTTTCAATTGCTCGCTGCTAATTGGTTCCACTCTACGACTTTCACCACCCATCGTTCCGCCAGCAAGAAAGGAATAGTCTAGAACCCTGTGGAAACAAACAACTAAAATGCCCAGAAAGCATGTGAGGTAAATCACATGCAACCAGGGGATGAGATTATTATCCCTCGAACAACTCAAAATAATAATTAAAATGCAATCTTGAGACTGTAGGGGAGGACACTCAGCCATCATTCGAAAGAATGGGAAATTTCACCTGCCCGTGTGTATGATCATACATCATCAGAGCTTTGACATCAGCCTCCAACTCATCCTGCCCCTGCTAGTTCACCTTACTCGGAGCCTTGACACCTTTGTTGGCGAAAAAATCTGCCATTGTAATTATCTCGCGGTAAACATGCTTAATGAAATTTTTTTCAAAGGAATTAATTATTTCCTTAGAGAGATCAATCCAATTTTGTATTGACCATGAGGGTTTCTGGCATCCCTTTAAGCATTGAATGATATTGTTCGATTCACCTTCAATCTAGATGTATTTAAACTTTAATTGGCTAGCCAGTTTCAATGTCTGGAAAACACCTGAGGCTTCCGCCACATGGTTAGTCTGAGTGCCTAAAGGAACCGCCACAATTGCAATAAAAGCACCATTTTCATCCCTTATCACTCCACCACACCCGGAAGGCCTAGGATTTCCCTTGGCCGCGCCATCAAAATTGATTTTGACCCAGCCAGTGGGGGGAAGACTCCAACATATGCCCTCTCTAGGGTCCTTAATACTTTTAGACATATTGAACATTTCCACATTGATCTTCCAGGCCTCCACAATTCTACAATCATACTCCTGCATACTGACCTTACCTTTTCCTTTCAACTTCTTGTTAAGCAGATTAAAGTTTTCACCCATAGCTCTAGTAATCTTACCAAAAACCACTTCCTTCGAGAGAGCAACATCCCTAAATATTATGTTATTATGTTCTTTCCATACACCCCAGGAAAGGTGAGGAAAGATATAATTCTAGAGTAGATTCAGGGCCTAATTATTTTAGGGGGCCTTCCATTGGTTATAAAAATTTGTAATAGTTCCAGGAAAAACCTAGCTGAGATCCCACATTCGAAGAATCCTACACCATATGGAATGAGCAAACGGACAAAGAAGAAACAAATGAGAAGAGGTCTCAGCCTCAACACAACACATATAGCACCTGTTAGGAAAGGACAACCCCCTCTTATGAAGATTATTATTAGTAAGCTGCTTATTCTAAAGAAGGATCCAAACAAACAAACTAACTTTTTGAGTAAGGTTTTTCACCCACACCTTATCCCAATCATGGACATCAAAGCTAGAGTAACAAGAAGCCACATCATAAGAAACAAAGTAGGTACCAGAGGGTGAAAGCTTCTAGATCAGAGTGTCCTCCCTCCCTTGAGAATTAATCTTAATAGAATTAAGAACCTGCATAGGTTGAAGATCCTGACTGATAGCAGATATCTCAACCCACTGATCATTCCTCCAATAATCCCCAACCAACCAACCAAACCTAGAATTGCAGTCCTCCATATAGATACTATAGATAGGATTATTACACAAACACTCCTTTCCAATCCACTTATCTTCCCATAACCGAATTTTCTGCCCATCACCCACCTTCCAGAAGGCTTCTTTTCCAGCCATGTCTCTAGCTTTAATGGTATTGTTCCAAAGAAAGGAACCAGAGGGAAGGTTTTGAGAATTGAGAAAATCTTGAAGGGAATTAACCTCCCTCAAGTATTTGCTATGCCAAATAGAGTTCCACTCCCGAATGTCCACAAAGGTTCTCCAAACTTTCTTAGCCAGGAGCACTTTATTAAACACTCTGATGTTTCTAAGGTCAAGGCCTCAGAACATCCTGGGTCTACACACTCTCTCCCAAGCCACCAATGAAATTCTCTTCTTCTCCTCCACCCCTGACCAGAGGAACTGTTTCTAGATATTTTCAATAATATTAGTGAACTTAGTAGGAATCTTGAACAAATTGAGAGCATAAACGGGCAGATTCTGAAGAGAAGCCTTAAGTAACAAAACTTTACCGACTTGACTCAAAACGGTGCCTTTCCAACAAGCTAACTTCCTGTTGAATCTATCGACCAGAGAAGCCCAAAAAGAGTCCATAGGTTTGGATCCTAAGGGAAGGCCCAAATAAGAAGAAGGAAGGGGATGAACACCATAGTCAATGATATTAGCAATCTTCCTCTGTCTGTGCTCAGGGGTATTAAAAAAATAGAGAGAACTTTTAGTCCAATTGATCTTTTTCCCTGAGCCCTCCTCGTAAAGAACAAGACAACTCTTTAAAGCCTAGGCTTCACCAACAGTAGCACTTCCCATCAGTATCGTGTCATCCACAAACTGCTGGTGTGAACAGACCAAGTTTTTCGAGGAGGGTTTTAGGCCTTTCAGGCAGCCTTCAGTAACTTTTTTATGCATAATCCTCCCAAGGCTTTCAGCCATAAGGGTAAAAAGAATAGGGGAGACATGATCCCCTTGTCTGACTCGTCTGGACACTTTGAAGAAGCAGGAAGGAGACCCATTTATAATCACCGAGGTGCTTGTGGTAGAGATCAATTCCCATATCAATTGGAGAAATCTTTCAGAAAACCCAAAAGCTTGTAAGACTTTAATCAAGATTTTCTAGTCCACCCTGTCATAGGCCTTAGCCATATCCAGTTTAAGCAAGAAGCCTTGGTTTTTCGAAACTTTGAGGGAGTGGATATTCTCATGAACTATAATTATTGAGTCCAAAATTTGTCTGCCCGGAACAAAACCACTCTGCTGGGGAGAACCCCAAGCAACCTAGAAGTGATCACTTTAGAAATAATTTTGTAAAAGGAGCTGCATAAACTAATAGGATGGAAAGATTCAAAAGAGTTAGCTCCAGGGAATTTAGGTATTAGGACAACGAAGGTAGCATTAAGCTCTTTCAACAATTTCCTAGCCCCAAATAATTCTTTAACAACATTCGTTATATCATCAACAACAATTTCCCAAAAAACTTAGAAGAAGAACATTGGGAAGCCGTCAGGGCCAGGGGCCTTATTACCTTCGAAAGAGAAAACAAACTTCCTAACCTCATCCTTTGAAGGGATAGTCGTCAAGAGCTTATTATGCTGATCATCCAAGGCATTAGGAATGGCCTCAATAAGGGTGTTCTGAGCCTCCACATTCAAGTCTTCACTCGCTGAAAGAAGGTCAGTAAAGAATTGGATAGCTTCACCTCTAATCTCTTCCACTCTCTCAATTTTGACCCCATCTTTCATAATATAGGAAATACGATTAGGATACCTTTGTACTTTGTTTCACTCTATTAATTAACCACACATTACTAAAATTATTCAAAATTAATAACTATATGTATCCCTTTACTAGCAATAATTACAGACTTTCTCTAAACATAATCAATGTTTGAGTCATACTAGAGATATTTGGGCAACATCATGTCCTTTAAATCATTGTGCACTCAATAATGTCATTCTTAAACTTTTTATTTAATTTGTCTTAAAATGTGATCCCAATACTATTATATTAACAAGGTATACCCCTCTAAAATTCCTAATCTACCATGGATAGTCAACAAAAATAAAATATAAATATCATAAGTTAAACTTCAAAACATTCTTCTTACATAGAAGATGACTATCTATAAAACCTCCAAGTAGCAAGAAAATTTTATTAATTTCCATATATGCATGAATACCCATACCATTATAGAATAAAAAACCTTATATATAATAGTACCTAGATGTTGGATGTAACTTGTACCATGAAGGTTCAATTTAAGATTCAATCAAATATACTTCTTGTAATTGAAAATACTATCATGCTAGGACAACAACCATATCATAACATGTTCTTTGATATGATTACCAAATATAATACGAGAATTCATATTTAAAACTCAACCACTAATCTTCTACTTAAAAATTCATACTTTATATCATTATATTATAATTATTGTTAATAAGTATGGTAGGAACCATTTATGACACTGCCCTTTTCCTTGAACTTTTTGAGGCTAATTTTGACAACACTCTCAAAAGACTTGAATCCTCTCATTCATGGTATCAAGCTTCCTAATGGTGACCCTCTTCTAAATGCTCAGTTTGTTGATGACACTGCCCTTTTCCTTGAACTTTCTGAGGCTAATTTTGACAACTCTCAAAAAACTTGAAATTTCTTGTATTGCTTTTGTCTCCAAGATCTCTCCTCATAAATCTTCTGTCATTGGGTGGACCCTGGAGCCTCCAAGTTGGTTGACTTCCAAAAATTGGCAGTGGGTTGGACCTCATAAGATTGTCAAATATCTAGGTATTCCCTTTTCTGTCTCTCCTTCCCTTAAAAATATGTGGGAATGGTTGTTTATGAAAATTGAAAAAAAGCATACTAAATGGAAAACCCACTTGTTGTCCCTTGCTGGTAGAATGCAATTTTTTTAGAAAGTTCTTACATCTCATGTCATCTACCATTCCTCAGCTTGGTTATTTGCTAATGTTCAGTTCAATAAATTGTAGAAATTTTTAAGAGACTATCTTTTATCTAATGGTAAGGGTTCTAAAAAATGACATAATGTGAAATGGGAATGGTGTTTCATTCCCAAAGAAAAGGGAGGCTTAGGCCTTAAAGATTTGAGATTACGTGGCCTAGCATTGGCAACCAAATGGATTCTTCAATCTATTATAGGGAATGAGCTATGGAAAATTTTGATCAGAAATAATTTAAGTTTGTCTAAACCAAAAAAAGGTAAGTAGTGGTCCAATTTGAATTTGCAGGATCTCCTCTTTTCTCTAATTGAGATTAAAGTATTTGGGTCCCCAATATTTGCTACTTTATGGAAGGCATGGGTTGAAGTGAGGAAGTTAATTGTGAATGGGGAGGCCTTTGGATTTGCTCCAAATTTTTGTGTTGGCAGTAGATCTATGTGGTGGAACATTAAGTGCTATGGGAATTCTCTGGCTTTAACATAGGGTTGTTCAGCTAAACTTTGGCATCGAATGGTGGTGGATTCTTTCCAGGACATTCTGAAGGATGACAAATTGAAAACTTGGGATCAATTGGTTTTAGAGTTGGGGTGCCCTCCCTCTCAAAGGAAAACATACTCCATGATTTTCAATGGTCTTGACAATGGGTTCCAGGTAGTAATATTGTAAAGGATTCAGACAAACTTGATCAGTTTCATTGGAAAGACGAATCCAAACTCTTTGATACATCGACCAGTAAAATATATAAGATGTTGTCTTGCTCGGGGGAGATCTTTTGTTGGCTTAACCAATCTTGGAACCTAGACTGGTCTAGTAATAAATGGTCTTTCATTCTTTCCCACATCTGGAAAAACTCCAAGGAACCCAAAAATCCTATTTTAGATGGCAATTAATTTTAAAAAAACTTCTTGTTGGTTTTGTGTTGAGTCACTATGGCCTCGCTGCTAAAGTCTGTGAATTTTGTGATCAACCTGAGTCATTTGAGCATCTTTTTTTTACCTATAAATTTGTGTTGGCCCTTTGGAAATTGTTTTTTGAACATCTTGTTTTTTGGAATGGAAACATTGGCTTTTCTTAGTATGAAATTCTAGTTGGTTATGTGGATAAGTTTAGAATGGAATTGAATACCTTCTGGCTTGCTTTATCAAATGGGATTTTTTGGTTTCTTTGGAAGAAGAGAAATGATGAGATCTTTGAGGGAAAAAGGAGGCTTCTTACTGAGTTTAATAGTAAACTCACTTTTCTTATGATTGTGTTTCATGTTTCTGTTGTGTTAGACATTCCTAAAAACCGTTTCATGATTCTATTGAAGGTGTTACACTGGTGTACAAAACAGGGATACAATTAGTTCATTTTTACCCAAATGGAAGGAACAATCTTAACCAGGATGAGCTAGACTTGCTGCACAAATTCATGAAGGAGAAGAAAGGCACATTGCCTAATCCGAAGAAGATGAATCAGAAGAAAGAACTGCCCAAGTTTGAGCCAAAGGATACTGGAACAAGCACAATCAATCCCCCCTTGGGCACTTATGACTACGATGAGGCAGAGTGCAACAACAATACAATTGGAGCATGGGAATAATATTGGATCTAAATCTTTTTTTTTTGTTTAGACTGTGCATTGCTAGCTCTTAGTATGTAGCTGTATTTTGTTTCCTTCTGAACTTATAA
>VDFB02180616.1:0-19174 GCA_007258455.2 Sequoia sempervirens
TCCATTTCCAAGCCTTATATGAATGTAAGAAAACATAAAAGAGATGTAACAAAGTCCTAGGGTGTCCAAATAATGGTAATCAAGTAAATTAGAAAGACCAAGATGCATTAAATGGTTTCCAAAAGGAAGACCCTAGTAAAAAAAATTCTAAGAAAAGTGAGTAATCTTTGGCTTCCCTATTATTTTCCAAATTAAATATTGAAAAATGTTTGTCCCACATAAAAGGATATTTCAAAAACCAACTAGAATGATACTTTTAAATCACAGGTTGACAAAACAATGACTATTTATATTATTTTTTAAAAGTATACCTATGGAAGAGATTATTTATTGGTGCTCAAAGTTTAATGTTACCAAATCCATAAAAATAGGAATTTTTTTTAGCACAAGAGGTGTCAAAATTAGAGCAATAGACTTTTAAATTATGATCATACAAGAAAAAATGGACTAATTATTGAGAGTGGGTATTCTTTGCTCTTTGAGCCCAGCTAGATTTAAAGAGAGATTATCTAAACATATACTTAATAGGATAATCACTACCAAGATGAGGAAGCCAAACATGTTATAGTAGTACCCAATGTGTGGTTTGTACCAAAGGTTGTCATTAGACCAAATACTACCCTATTGCACATAAGACCTCTTATTAAGTTGTTAAGCAAACCATTACATAATTACAACATGTGAGTATATAAAACATGACTCTCTAAGATAATAGCTCTAAGGCTTACAACAAATGTGTTCCCTAAATATAATATTAAGTCATGAGGTGCATATAAACTAATGTTCCTACTCCTAATGTATAGATAAAATATGTTTTTCACCTAAGAGAGTGCATAGTGGATCATTTGTTTCTAGGATTGGTGCATTTTATTTTAGGTTACAGAGTCATAACACAACTTGAGAGACAACATATAGAAATCATACAAAAATAAGTTATGCATATGTACATACACTATAGATACGATATTAGAAACATGAACATACTTAGTAATCCATACCTAGACTATAGAAATCCATACATAATAGAGAAATTTCCATCATAAAACTCAAGTTACAATGAATTAGAATGTTGTATTATTAACCAAGTACCTGTTACCTTCATACCAACACATGTGGCAAGAGAGAAATTAAACATAAAATTTATAAATAGAGTTATGGCTCGAAATTTAGTTATAGAAATTATTTATATGATAATGACTAGGTCCTTTCTCTTTCTAAAATATGTTTCTCTAAAAGTGAGTTGATTTGCAATATTTGAAACCCTAGAAGTTCCTTAACACTTATAGTGACCATGTAGAGAAAATAAATGATTGATTAATATTATAAAAAATAAACTAAATATTTATAATATTTTATTTGGTTACTTAATCCTAAACATTAATGTTACTAGGAACTAGACATCATTAATGTGACATACAAAGAAAATCAAAATCCCATGAAATGATCAATATGGACAATTTAGACCAACCACGAGGACCATTGACATTTAGATCTCAACAACTACATTAATGTTGGTGTGGTCACTCTCATCCTCCATTTAGACCAAGCATGAGGACCATTCACATTTGGAGCTCAACAACTACATTAAAGTTGGCGTGTTTTGTTGGAAAAATGAAGAACATCTCATTTTGCTATTTTGTGTTGTCATTGATGTCACCATGATATATGAGTTGCAACTATAAGACCAAGACTGAAGTTGTTCTGGTATTCTAGTCTGGTATCTAAACTAGTATTTTGCTTGCATCCTCTCGTATTTTGGTCTGTAATTGTTTTTCGAGGATTATTGTTGCTTGTAGCTTTGGGAAATGGTTTATAGACATTGGGAGCACGTACTTACAAGATCTCATGTATCCCAATGCTCGTATGGTGCATCAAAATTGCACTTGTGTTTGCAATTGTGCTATTAGGTCTATCCTTGGCCGATCTAATGTATGTATTATGTAATGGTGAATTAATTTTTTATGTGGATATATGTGTGACCTATTTTAGGTCTATGCTGACTTGATGAAGTGTATTGGATGTGTGAATTACCTTTTTCAGAAGATTTTTTTAAAGCTTGAAGTTGACATTTGGTATTTTTGGTAAATAAGAAGTGCATCTAATTAGGCTAACCTAATTGATGCTTGCAGAGAAATCAAATATATATTGGATAATTTTTGAAGTTTAGGTATGAATGTTAGAGTTGGGAATGTGAAGAAGAGCGAACATGATGAAGTGTTTCAAATTAGTTTACTGAACTACTGTTACCTATATTTAGCTACAGCTCAAAACAGGTTGAGTTGAATTGCATTCATCACAGAAAGGTGCAAATTTTTTTTTCTTAAGTATTCATTACATTCCACAACTTTGATTACTAATGAATTTCAAGTTTTATTATGCAAGTACTTGTAACATAAATTTAGAAATTTGCATAACAAATGTCGTTTTATTCATATTGTAAAGATCAAAGTCCTAGACAAGCCGTGGGAGTAACTTAATTTAATTTTCTTAATCAAATAATGAATACAAAACGGAGATGTGCACAACACAACTGAAGAGAATATAGGTATAAGAGAGAAATTGATTCGTCATTGCCTGGAATGACGAATCGTTGTCACATTTGAAGACTTCAGTTGTCGTGTCTCCAAGCTACACTGGTTCCAAGCTCCATGGTTTCCTGCAAGATTGTTAAAAGATGATGTTAGAGCAATGATAGAATCAAGTCCTTCCTTATGCCTACATTACCAACAGAGACGTGGTACACATTCAATTAGGCATTCATCAGATGATTTGAACAAAATGAAAATAACATGATCAAGAGGCAAAAAGTTCAATGGAAGCTTTCAAATTTATTTATTTTGCTAACATGTTTGTTTAATTGTGTAGGTACAAGTATAATCATCATTCCAATTGACATATATGCTTATGAGTGGTGTGAAATGTGGCTCCCACAAGGATTGAGCCCAACTCATAAATAATTGATCAAGCAACATACAAAAATAGAGCAATAGCAGCATTATGATATTCTCTTAAATCATGCCTCAATGAATGCATGATAGATTGATAATCAAACTCATGTACAACCATACATAGTCCACAGAAAACCAAAATGGAGCATCATCATCATAAGAAACATATCAGTAAATGTACAAAGGAAAAGGTGTAAACAATTAATAATAGAACATATTTCCAACCATCTCAGAGGTTTTCAGCTTAAGGAGCAATAACTTGAAAAATTTACAGTATGTTCTCTTTCAGTTGATGCAATACAAGTTTATAAAAGCACAATAACAAGTGAAGGTACAGTCTACAAACTCATTTAGAACAAAAAATTATGCACAAACTGTGCTACAGGTGCATGAGGACGGCATTCCATATTCTACTTTGCATTGCAATCAATGAATCATAGAGAGTACCATGAAAGAAGATGAAATATTTAAATCTATTATACATTGTTATGCTACAGTGAAAATTTTAGATTCTTGCTTAAAATAGAAAATCCACAGTTTTAAGTTCAATTATGGCCATAAAGATAGCCACGACCTATCATGGTGATGGAAATGTACAGAGTATCTCAAGGATACCATCTCATGGAATGGGTGATAAAACCCCAGTTTAAAGCCAAACCCAGATAAAGAAAACAACTCATAGATGCATCTACACCAAAATGCAAATAACCAAAAAGCTCTCATGGTGACCTACAGAAAAAGGGATACCCAGAATGCTAAAAGTTTAAGGAACACAAGAATACAGAGGCGTCCAATACTTCTGCAAAAAAAGGAAAGCCAATGTAGCCATTATCTTGCCTTAACCAAGCTCAATTTGAGTCTCAATCCATAGAAAGTAAATGAAAAAGGGTCAAATTCAAAGCTTACTAAGGTTGCTGATGAAGTGATTCCCAAATCTGCACATTCTTTTTACAGGAAAGTATCATAAACAAAGCAAGCTCGAACATGAAATGCACAGGAGACACCTCAGCCTGAGTTGCCATATTTCATCTTTTTTACATGGAAAAAGGAAATGCATAAACAATGAAGAAAATCACGGCCATGAAAGAATGAAGGAGATTAATTTGCAGAGGAATTTGCAAAACCATTAAGGCTATGCCATAAAAAGAAATGCATTTCTTGTGAGTAAAAAGCTGAGAGCATACAAATAGAAGCCTATCACGGGCACTCAAAGCCATGGATATAAGTGTTTTAGAGCATGTAAAGAACAAAGAAACCATGCATCGTGAGCTCAAATCGAGCTTCTTTTGACAGAAAAATTAATAGAAAAGAATGAAAGAGGCTTACCCAAGCTTGATGTGAGGGAAGAATTGCTCTCCAAATATCTTCAGAAAAGCTCCAATTCAACCCTAATGGCGGCCAGAAACAAACTTCACCAAGAAAAGTCAAGAATGAAGAAATAAGTTTAGGGTTTCAGCTTTTTCTTGCTGCCCTAAGTCGAATGGTAGGATTTTTATCCAATTTTTTACTTTGTTTCAAAAAACAAAAAAAAATCATTTCATTTTATCATTACTGTGGTCTTGACTTTTAATTCAAATGACCTTGTGATTTGTATGGGGCCAATGAACAAATTTTGAGATCACAAGGGTAGGAGCAACATGTTTGCTTAGTGAGGCTTATTGAGAAATTTTCTAAACATTCCATGAGTTTGAAGAACTTATTCTTTTTATTGCATGATTTTAGGTATAGAATTGAGGATTAGTTTTTTTTTTAATCTCTAATAATATGTTTGCATGATATTGTTTTTGTAAAGTCAATTAATTAAATGATAATTTATATATCATTTAATTAATTAGACTCTTTCGAATGCAAACATGAACATGAAGTTAATCCTTAATCATGCATGACCAACAAGGCATGAAGTTAGAGTTTTACTATAGCCTCAAGTTGGAGATGCATGTAATGTGCTAATTTTAGATTGTGCATGGAGGAGATAAACATCGAAAATACTAAAAAAATTTTTTGCTCATGCACAAGTGGGACTTGAACTTTAGTGTTCAGTTCATGCAAATAGTAAGGCTCTTCTTTTAGTTCCACATCAGTTCATAGGATATTTTGGTCATGCACATGGAGAGGTGGAGTTTTCTAGGCACAAAGAGCAGTTTGTTTCAATTTTGCGCTATTTTTATTAGGATTTTCTCTTCTGCTCGGATTTCACATTGGAGATGTTGTTTTCACTTTAGTTCTCATTCAGGTCTATTAATGGCTTCTTTGTGCATGCCTTTTGTATATATTGGAAAAAGTTAATCTTTTTCCTCTAGTTCTTGGTTTTCAGCCTTTGCATTCTGCAAAGTGAATTATCATGTAACTCAACTTTCAAAATTTAATAGATTATGCAGCAGCCTTTACAGGTTATCTTGGAGTATCATTTGCAGAGTGTTCCTTCTTTTGTCATTGGAAGTTAAATATTATCCTTCTTAGATTCAGGTGTTTTGTTTTGTGAATGTTTTGGATGAAAATTTAATGTGTTTGATATCAAAACCTTTAAATTTCTGTCAACATTCGTGAATGCATGTACATGAAGAAACAATCTTAGTTGCAAGTCATAAATTGTGTCTCAAGCATATCCATATCTTTAAAGTTGTGAAAATAAATTCTTCCTTCATAAAGAATGAATTATCAGGCCTGTCTGTGAACCATTAATGCAGTTAAATTGTTCAATTTGAGTTATGAAAGTAAGCTTCATGATGAATCAGTTGTGAGTTAATATGTTTTCTTTAAATTAAATAGGCGCATCACCATAGTTCAACTTTTCAAGTTTTGCATTAGATTAAGTTTTTTTCCCTTTTCCCATCAAAGTTTCAAGTCTATAATGGATAATCATATGGGAACCATCCAAGAATTTGGAGGTCTATCTTTGCCATAGGAATACCCACAGCTTGAGGATAGTTCCCATGTTTCAAAAGATTGTTGAATTTAATCATTCAAGCGCTCAGGTGCAATCTGATTGACAACAATTTTTGGCATGCCCGGTGGGAGTCTGAAGATCACTTCAGAGAGGAAATTCAAAGATACAAGCCGCTATTTTGGTATATACAACAGCGTACTTTTACCTTTCAGAGGTTACAAATTTATACCTGGTGACTCCGAGCATATTCACTAGTTTCAACAAGTTTAGTGCTAGTATGTTTCAAACACAAGCTTTATTTATGATTTCTAGCTAATTATATGAGTAAAGATGTTGGGTTTTCATAGTCAGCATGTATACCCACCCCCTTATGATGAAAATCCTATAACCAATCACCCTATCAGCCATATCAGGCCAATCATGTTGTTGGTTTTACCCCAAATGGCCATGCAACAACAGCCTATCAACATGCTCAACATGCTTACCTCTCACCCACCCTTGCTCAGCTTTTAGATCAATATTCATATGTCCAAAATCAGGTCCAAGAAGTTGATGATATGAAGAATAACATGAATAATATGAAGGAAATATTGTTAGAATTTACAAAGAAGATAGAAGAGATCAGGAGGCAACAAGAGTACGATCAACAACAAGAAGAGATTGTCTATCAGGCCTATCTCTATGAGCAAGACTTGTTGATATAGAGGAGACAGTATGAAGAAGATCTTGCTGCAAAGGAAGAGAAAATTAAAATTTTGATTGCTCAAAAGCATGATATCCAAACAACTTCTTGCATTTTAGATCAATTTCAAGAGGAAGAATTTCCAAGGTAAGAAATCCCAAATTTTACAACCATTCATTCTTTGCAAGTAGAGGGAATTAATCTAGCGCAACCTAGTGTAGTTATAGAGTAGCCCATTGATAAGGAAACTTTACTCCTCATGGAGAAGGTTAGAAACATAAACCCATTGTGTTTAGCTTTGGAAGTTTACCAATTAGAGTAGCAAAAGAATGAACAGAAGGAGCAGGAATTTGTTGGTGCGTGTACTGTGTCCCCAACTCAAAATTACAATATTACATGTGAAGAGGATATTGGTTCAAACTTACTGCTGAACCCCTTGGATTTTGACTCATTTAAAATTTTTTCTAATGATGTTTATAACATGGATGAAAACAAAGTACAAGAATTACTAGTCAAAAATCTTTACTTACAGGATGCCCAAGCTTCATTTGAGAAGGCACCACATAAGGAAGAACAATTGGTTTATTTGTTTGATCAATTACTTGGTTTTATTGAGCAAGCTGAAAAGAGCACACAGGAACTTGACTTACCAGTTAAAAACTTAGAATATATTGCAGAACATGATGTACTGCTAGTTCAAGATGAGTTTAAAACCTCAATCCATTTGAGACAGCAAGAGGATCATTTGCATGAAAATAATATGCATGATGTTTCCCAGATTGAACAAGCAGGCAAATCAGAACTTGTGTTTCAAAAGGATCATCTTAAATCTAAGGTAAGCCCTCTCATGCCAAAAAGTAATGAGGATTATGAAGAAGCCCTATTTTGGAATGACCTTGAATCCTTTGTTTCAAACTTAGATGACAAACAAGAGCAAACTGAGCATGTTTATGTAGAGAAAATTGAAAGTGAATCTCAGAATTTTTTTGATTTATTTGATGAACTCCCCCAATTTGTTGATGAAAATGAGGATATCACATGCACAGTAGCATCTATGCCTGGTATGGAGCAACTAAATGATAAAGCTCATCTAGATTTAATGCACAATTATGAGTTAGATGAGAATATGTTTTCAGGCATCATAGAGACTTTTTTCTCTAACATAGATAATAAGCTAGTACTACATGAGCCAGCAACATGTGATCAGCCTATTCAGATCAAAGAGGCAAACATTCCTTCATTTCATTTATGTGAACCAACTCTTTCAGATCAGATTGAAATTGAGGCAACAAGAAGGAAGGAAGAAAATATTACACTGCAAGTAGAGCAGTCTAATCAGCAAGATGGAGTGCCAACAATTTATAAACATGAGGGCAGCAGTGAGAGGCCAAGCTTTATCCTTTCAAAGGGGTGTCCAGTTAGGTATTTATCATATGAAGAGTCTACAAAATTACAAGACATGATTCTGCCAAAGTATGTGATTAGAACTGCGGAGCATTAGGTTACTCTCATCTATATGCCTCAAAATAGCATCTTTGGTGGTCAATCAAATAAGGGAGGTGTGATTTTTATGGTGTTCCAAGTTTCACTACAGCAGTTAATTAAATGTTTACCAGTTACATATCTCATTTTGATTGATCTTAAGGATTTGAAGCATCCTTTGTTATTAAGGAAGGGAAACTATTTCTCATAGCCAATAAATGGTCATGTCTAAGCACTAACACTGTTGGTTAGTGTAGGGTAGGGTAGAGTTTCGATTATGCTTTCAATAAGTGCCCCATGACACATTTTCATTCCAGTATTGTTTTGCTTTTAATAAGGTGCAGTTGTTGCACAATGGTTTTGAGACTCTGTCTTAAACAAAGTTGCAGTAGTTTCTTTCAGTTTGTGGTTTGAGCTGAGTTACAAAGTTTTTACAAGTCAAGGTAGAGCAAGAAAATGGACTCCATACCCAATGGATAAGCTATATACTAGTCTATGGTGTTTAGTAGGCAAACACTCTGTAGAGGTCGCCAAATTGTTACCTATTTTTAGCTATAGTTGAAAACAGGTAGAGTTGAATTCCATTCATCATAGAAAAGTGTAAATTTTTTTCTACTTAAGTATTCATTACATTCCACAACTTCGATTACTTATGAATTTCAAGTTTTATTATGCAAGTACTTGTAACAAAAATTTAGACATTTGCATAACAAATGTTGTTTTATTCATATTGTAAAGATCAAAGTCCCACACAAGCCGTGGGAGTAACTTAATTTGATTTTCTTAATCAACTAATTAATAAAAAAAGGAGATGTGCACAACACAATTGAAGAGAATATAGGTATAAGAGAGAAAGTGATTCGTCATTTCCTGGAATGATGAATCATTGTCACATTTGAAAAATTTAGTTGTCATGTCTCCAAGCTGCACCAGTTCCAAGCTCCATGGTTTCCTGCAAGATTGTTAAAAGATGATGTTAGAGCAATGATAGAATCAAGTCCTTATGCCTACATTACCGACAGAGATGTGGTACAAATTCAATTAGGCATTCATCAGATGATTTGAACAAAATGAAAATAACATGATCAGGAGGCACAAAGTTCAATGGAAGCTTTTAGCTTCATTTATTTTGCTAACATGTTTGTTTAAGTGTGTAGGTACAGGTATAATCATCATTCCAACCGACATATATGCTTATGAGTGGTGTGAAATGTGGCTCCCACAAGGGTTGAGCCCAACTCATAAATATTTGATCAAGCAACATGTAAAAATAGAGCAATAGCAGCATTCTGATATTCTCTTAAATCATGCCTCAATGAATGCATGATATTTTGATCATCAAACTCATAGTCAAGGAAAGAAATCATAGAGTTGTACAACCATACACAGTCCATAGAAGACCAAAATGGAGCATCATCATCATAAGAAACATATCACTAAATGCACAAAGGAAAAGCTATAAACAGTTAATAATAGAACAAATTTCCAACCATCTCAGAGGCTTTCAGCTTAAGGAGCAATAATTTGAAAAATTTACAGTATGTTCTCTTTGAGTTGATGCAATACAATTTTATGAAAGCACAATAACAAGTAAAGGTACAGTATACAAACTCAACATTTTAGAACAAAAAATTGTGCACAATGTGCATGCTATAGGTGCATGAGGACAACATTCCGTATTCTACTTTGCATTGCAATCAATGAATCATAAAGAGTACCATGAAAGAAGACATAATATTTAAATCTATTATACATTGTTATGCTACAATGAAAATTTTAGATTCTTGCTTAAAACAGAAAATCCACAGTTTTAAGTTCAATTATGGTAAAGATAGTTGTGGCCTATCATGGTGATGGAAATGTACACAGAGCATCTCAAGGATACCATCTCGTGGAATGGGTGATAAAATCCCAGTTTAAAGCCAAACCCAGATAAAGAAAACAACCCATAGTCACGTCTACAGCAAAATGCAAATAACCAAAAAGCTCTCATGGTGGCCTACAGAAAAAGGGATACCCAAAATGCTAAAAGTTTAAGGAACACAAGAATACAGAGGCGTCCAATACTTCTGCAAAAAAAGGAAAGCCAATGTAGCCATTATCTTGCCTTAACCAAGCTAAATTTGAGTCTCAATCCATAGAAAGTAAATGAAAAAGGGTCAAATTCAAAGCTTACTAAGGTTGCTGATGAAGTGATTCCCAAATCTGCACATTCTTTTTATAAGAAAGTATCATAAACAAAGGAAGCTCGAACATGAAATGCACAGGATAGACCTCAGCCTGAGTTTCCATATTTCATCTTTTTTACATGGAAAAAGGAAATGCATAAACAATGAAGAAAAATCACATCCGTGAAAGAATGAAGGAGATTAATTTGCAGAGGAATTTGCAAAACCATTAAGGCTGTGCCATAAAAAGAAATGCATTTCTTGTGAGTAAAAAGCTGAGAGCATACAAATAGAAGCCTATCATAGGCACTCAAAGCCATGGATATAAGTGTTTTAGAGCATGTAAAGAACAAAGAAACCATGCATCGCGAGCTCAAATCGAGCTTCTTCTGACAGAAAAATGAATAGAAAAGAATGAAAGAGGCTTACCCAAGCTTGCTGTGAGGGAAAAATTGCTCTCCAAATATCTTCAGAAAAGCTCCAATTCAACCCTAATGGCGGCCAGAAACAAACTTCACCAAGAAAAGTCAAGAATGAAGAAATAAGTTTAGGGTTTCAGCTTTTTCTTGCTGCCCTAAGTCGAATGGTAGGATTTTTATCCAATTTTTGACTTTGTTTCAAAAAACAAAAAAAAATCATTTCATTTTATCATTACCGTGGTCTTGACTTTTAATTCAAATGACCTTGTGATTTGTATGGGGCCAATGAACAAATTTTGAGATCACAAGGGTAGGAGCAACATGTTTGCTTAGTGAGGCTTATTGAGAAATTTTCTAAACATTCCATGAGTTTGAAGAACTTATTCTTTTTATTGCATGATTTTAGGTATAGAATTGAGGATTAGTTTTTTTTTAAATCTCTAATAATATGTTTGCATGATATTGTTTTTGTAAAGTCAATTAATTAAATGATAATTTATATATCATTTAATTAATTAGACTCTTTCGAATGCAAACATGAACATGAAGTTAATCCTTAATCATGCATGACCAACAAGGCATGAAGTTAGAGTTTTACTCTAGCCTCAAGTTGGAGATGCATGTAATGTGCTAATTTTAGATTGTGCATGGAGGAGATAAACATCGAAAATACTAAATTTTTTTTTTCTCATGCACAAGTGGGACTTGAACTTCAGTGTTCAGTTCATGCAAATAGTAAGGCTCTTCTTTTAGTTCCACATCAGTTCATAGGATATTTTGGTCATGCACATGGAGAGGTGGAGTTTTCTAGGCACAAAGAGCAGTTTGTTTCAAATTTGGGCTATTTTTATTAGGATTTTCTCTTCTGCTCAGATTTCACATTGGAGATGTTTTCACTTTAGTTCTCTATCTGTGTCTGGTTTAATGGTTTTGTGCATGCCTTTTGTATATATTGGAAAAAGTTAATCTTTTTCCTCTAGTTCTTGGTTTTCAGCCTTTGCATTCTGCAAAGTGAATTATCATGTAACTCAACTTTCAAAATTTAATAGATTATGCAGCAGCCTTTACAGGTTATCTTGGAGTATCATTTGCAGAGTGTTCCTTCTTTTGTCATTGGAAGTTAAATATTATCCTTCTTAGATTCAGGTGTTTTGTTTTGTGAATGTTTTGGATGAAAATTTAATGTGTTTGATATCAAAACCTTTAAATTTCTGTCAACATTCGTGAATGCATGTACATGAAGAAACAATCTTAGTTGCAAGTCATAAATTGTGTCTCAAGCATATCCATATCTTTAAAGTTGTGAAAATAAATTCTTCCTTCATAAAGAATGAATTATCAGGCCTGTCTGTGAACCATTAATGCAGTTAAATTGTTCAATTTGAGTTATGAAAGTAAGCTTCATGATGAATCAGTTGTGAGTTAATATGTTTTCTTTAAATTAAATAGGCGCATCACCATAGTTCAACTTTTCAAGTTTTGCATTAGATTAAGTTTTTTTCCCTTTTCCCATCAAAGTTTCAAGTCTATAATGGATAATCATATGGGAACCATCCAAGAATTTGGAGGTCTATCTTTTCCATAGGAATACCCACAGCTTGAAGATAGTTCCCATGTTTCAAAAGATTGTTGAATTTAATCATTCAAGCGTTCAGGTGCAATCTGATTGACAACAATTTTTGGCATGCCCGGTGGGAGTCTGAAGATCACTTCAGAGAGGAAATTCAAAGATACAAGCCGCTATTTTGGTATATACAACAGTGTACTTTTACCTTTCAGAGGTTACAAATTTATACCTGGTGACTCCGAGCATATTCACTAGTTTCAACAAGTTAAGTGCTAGTATGTTTCGAACAAAAGCTTTATTTATGATTTCTAGCTAATTATATGAGTAAAGATGTTGGGTTTTCATAGTCAGCATGTATACCCTCCCCCTTATGATGAAAATCCTATAACCAATCACCCTATCAGCCATATCAGGCCAATCATGTTGTTGGTTTTACCCCAAATGGCCATGCAACAACAGCCTATCAACATGCTCAACATGCTTAATTTTCTCACCTGTTCTTTTGCCTAAATTTTCAGATCAATATTCATGTCCAAAATCAGGTCCCAAGAAGTTGATGATATGAAGAATACATGAATAATATGAAGGACATATTGTTGTAATCTCATAAAGAAGATATGAAGAGATCAGAGGCAACAAGAGGTCGACCACCAAAGAAGAGACGTTCATCGCTCATCTCTACAAGGAGCAAGACTTGTTTACATAGAGGATACATTATGAAGAAGATCTTGTCAAGAAAGGAAGAGAGAAAATTAAAATTTTGGATTGTCAAAAGCATTGATTCAAAGAACTTCTTGCATTTTAGGATCATTCCCCAAGAGGAAGCACTTCTGCAAGAAACTTCAAATCTACAACTATCCATTCTTTGCAAGTAGTAGAGGGACTAATCCAGCTTGAACTCCAGTGTAGTTAGAGTAGCCCATTGATAAGGAACTACTCTCATGGAGAAGCAATAGAAACATAAACCCAATAAATAGCTTCAAAGTTTACAATTGAGAAGCAAAAGAAATGGGAAATAGAAGGAGCAGGAAGTTGTTGGTGCTTGTACTATTTCCCCAACTCAAAATTACCATATTACATGTGAAAATGATATTGGTTCAAACTTACTATTGAATTCCTTGGATTTTGACTCATTTGAAAAAAATTCTAATGATACATAACATGGATGTAAGTCAAAGTACACAAGAATTAATAGTCAAAATCTTACTTTACAGGATGCCCAAGCTTCATTTGAGAAGGCACCATATGAGGAAGAACAATTGGTTTATCTATTTGATCAATTACCTGGTTTCATTGAGCAAGCTAAGAAGAGCACACAAGAGCCTAACTTACCAGTTAATTTGAAAAACTCAGAAGATATTACAGAACATGATGTACTGCTGGTTCAAGATGAGATTGAAGCCTCAATTCATATGAGACAGCAAGAGGTTACCAAAATTGAACAAGCAAGCAGATCAGAACTTGTGTTTCAAAAGGATGATCTTGAATCTAAGGTAAGCCCTCTCATGCCACAAAGTAACGAAGATTACGAAGAAGCCCTGTTTTGGAATGACCTTGAATCCTTTGTTTCAAGCTTAGATGACAAACAAGAGCAAACCGAGCATGTTTATGTAGAGAAAATTGAAAGTGAATCTCATTTTTTTTTTGATTTATTTGATGAACTTCCTCAATTTGTTGATGAAAATGAGGATATCACATGCACAGTAGCATCTATGCCTGGTATGAAGCAACTAAATGATAAAACTCATCTGGACTTAATGTGTAATAAGTTAGTTGAGAATATGCTTTTCAAAAATTATAGAAATTTTTTCTACCATAGATAATAAGTTAGTAATTAGCATGAGCTAAAGAACATGTGATCGCCTGGTCTGGGATCAAAGAGGAAACATTCCTTCATTTCATTTATGTGAACTAACTTTTCAGATCAGATTGAATTGAGGCAATAAGAAGGAAGGAAGAAAATATTACATTGAAATTAAAGTAGTCTAATTAGAAAGATGGAGTGCCAACAATTTATAAGCTTGAAGACAACAGTAAGAGGCCAAACTTTATCCTTTCAAAGGGGTGTCCAATTAGGTATTTATCATATGAAGAGTCTACATAATTACAAGGACATGATTATGCCAAAGTATGTGATTAGAACTATGAGCATTAGGTTACTCTCATCATCTATATGCCTCCAAATAGCATCTTGGTGGTCAATTCAACAAGGGAGGGATTTTATGGTGTTCCAAGTCACTGGCATGCTAGCTTACTCCAAAATGTTTACTGGCCATATATCCTGATCTTAAGATCTTGAAGCATCCTTTGTTATTACAAGTTCGGCTCTCATAGCCACAAAATGGCTTATGTCTAAGCACTAACACTGCTATTAGTGTAGGGTAGGGTGGAGTTTCGATTATGCTTCAATAAGTGCCCCATGACACATTTTCATTCCAGTATTGTTTTGCTTTTAATAAGGTGCAGTTGTTGCACAATGGTTTTGAGACTCTGTCTTAAACAAAGTTGCAGTAGTTTCTTTCAGTTTGTGGTTTGAGCTGAGTTACAAAGTTTTTACAAGTCAAGGTAGAGCAAGAAAATGGACTCCATACCCAATGGATAAGCTATATACTAGTCTATGGTGTTTAGTAGGCAAACACTCTGTAGAGGTCGCCAAATTGTTACCTATTTTTAGCTATAGTTGAAAACAGGTAGAGTTGAATTCCATTCATCATAGAAAAGTGTAAATTTTTTTCTACTTAAGTATTCATTACATTCCACAACTTCGATTACTTATGAATTTCAAGTTTTATTATGCAAGTACTTGTAACAAAAATTTAGACATTTGCATAACAAATGTTGTTTTATTCATATTGTAAAGATCAAAGTCCCACACAAGTCGTGGGAGTAACTTAATTTGATTTTCTTAATCAAATAATTAATAAAAAAAGGAGATGTGCACAACACAATTGAAGAGAATATAGGTATAAGAGAGAAAGTGATTCGTCATTTCCTGGAATGATGAATCATTGTCTTATTTGAAAAATTTAGTTGTCATGTCTCCAAGCTGCACCAGTTCCAAGCTCCATGGTTTCCTGCAAGATTGTTAAAAGATGATGTTAGAGCAATGATAGAATCAAGTCCTTATGCCTACATTACCGACAGAGATGTGGTACAAATTCAATTAGGCATTCATCAGATGATTTGAACAAAATGAAAATAACATGATCAGGAGGCACAAAGTTCAATGGAAGCTTTTAGCTTCATTTATTTTGCTAACATGTTTGTTTAAGTGTGTAGGTACAGGTATAATCATCATTCCAACCGACATATATGCTTATGAGTGGTGTGAAATGTGGCTCCCACAAGGGTTGAGCCCAACTCATAAATATTTGATCAAGCAACATGTAAAAATAGAGCAATAGCAGCATTCTGATATTCTCTTAAATCATGCCTCAATGAATGCATGATATTTTGATCATCAAACTCATAGTCAAGGAAAGAAATCATAGAGTTGTACAACCATACACAGTCCATAGAAGACCAAAATGGAGCATCATCATCATAAGAAACATATCACTAAATGCACAAAGGAAAAGCTATAAACAGTTAATAATAGAACAAATTTCCAACCATCTCAGAGGCTTTCAGCTTAAGGAGCAATAATTTGAAAAATTTACAGTATGTTCTCTTTGAGTTGATGCAATACAATTTTATGAAAGCACAATAACAAGTAAAGGTACAGTATACAAACTCAACATTTTAGAACAAAAAATTGTGCACAATGTGCATGCTACAGGTGAATGAGGACAACATTCCATATTCTACTTTGCATTGCAATCAATGAATCATAAAGAGTACCATGAAAGAAGATAGAATATTTAAATCTATTATACATTGTTATGCTACAATGAAAATTTTAGATTCTTGCTTAAAACAGAAAATCCACAGTTTTAAGTTCAATTATGGTAAAGATAGTTGTGGCCTATCATGGTGATGGAAATGTACACAGAGCATCTCAAGGATACCATCTCGTGGAATGGGTGATAAAATCCCAGTTTAAAGCCAAACCCAGATAAAGAAAACAACCCATAGTCACATCTACAGCAAAATGCAAATAACCAAAAAGCTCTCATGGTGGCCTATAGAAAAAGGGATACCCAGAATGCTAAAAGTTTAAGGAACACAAGAATACAGAGGCATCCAATACTTTTGAAAAAAAAGGAAAGCCAATGTAGCCATTATCTTGCCTTAACCAAGCTCAATTTGAGTCTCAATCCATAGAAAGTAAATGAAAAAGGGTCAAATTCAAAGCTTACTAAGGTTGCTGATGAAGTGATTCCCAAATCTGCACATTCTTTTTACAGGAAAGTATCATAAACAAAGTAAGCTCGAACATGAAATGCACAGGAGAGACCTCAGCCTGAGTTGCCATATTTCATCTTTTTTACATGGAAAAAGGAAATGCATAAACAATGAAGAAAAATCACGGCCATGAAAGAATGAAGGAGATTAATTTGCAGAGGAATTTGCAAAACCATTAAGGTTGTGCCATAAAAAGAAATGCATTTCTTGTGAGTAAAAAGCTGAGAGCATACAAATAGAAGCCTATCACAGGCACTCAAAGCCATGGATATAAGTGTTTTAGAGCATGTAAAGAACAAAGAAACCATGCATCGTGAGCTCAAATCGAGCTTCTTCTGACAGAAAAATGAATAGAAAAGAATGAAAGAGGCTTACCCAAGCTTGCTGTGAGGGAAAGATTGCTCTCCAAATATCTTCAGAAAAGCTCCAATTCAACCCTAATGGCGGCCAGAAACAAACTTCACCAAGAAAAGTCAAGAATGAAGAAATAAGTTTAGGGTTTCAACTTTTTCTTGCTGCCCTAAGTTGAATGGTAGGATTTTTATCCAATTTTTTGACTTTGTTTCAAAAAACAAAAAAAAATCATTTCATTTTATCATTACCGTGGTCTTGACTTTTAATTCAAATGACCTTGTGATTTGTATGGGGCCAATGAACAAATTTTGAGATCACAAGGGTAGGAGCAACATGTTTGCTTAGTGAGGCTTATTGAGAAATTTTCTAAACATTCCATGAGTTTGAAGAACTTATTCTTTTTATTGCATGATTTTAGGTATAGAATTGAGGATTAGTTTTTTTTTTAATCTCTAATAATATGTTTGCATAATACTATTTTTGTAAAGTCAATTAATTAAATGATAATTTATAAATCATTTAATTAATTATACTCTTTCGAAGTCAAACATAAACATGAAGTGAATCCTTAATCATGCATGACCAACAAGGCATGAAGTTGGAGTTTGACTATAGCCTCAAGTTGGAGATGCATGTAATGTGCTAATTTTAGATTGTGTATGGAGATAAACATCTAAAATACTAAAAAAAAAATTGCTCATGCACAAATGGGACTTGAACTTCAGTGTTCAGTTCATACAAATAGTGAGGCTCTGCTTTCAGTTCCACGCCAGTTCACAGGATATTTTGGTCATGCGCATGGAGAGGTGGAGTTTTCTAGGCACAAAGAGCAGTTTGTTTCAATTTTGGGCTATTTTTATTAGGATTTTCTCTTCTGCTCGGATTTCACATTGGAGATGTTGTTTTCACTTTAGTTCTCATTCAGTTCTATTACTGGCTGCTTTGTGTATGCCTTTTGTATATATTGGAAAAAGTTAATCTTTTTCCTCTAGTTCTTGTTTTTAAGCCTTTGCATTCTACAAAGTGAATTATCATGTAACCCAGCTTTCAGAATTTAATAGATTATGCAGTAGTCTTTACAGGTTATCTTGGAGTATCATTTGCGGAGTGTTCCTTCTTTTGTCATTGCAAGTTAAATATTATCCTTCTTAGATTCAGGTGTTTTGTTTTGTGAATGTTTTGGATGCAAATTTAATGTGTTTGATGTCAAAACCTTTAAATTTTTGTCAAAATTCATGAATGCATGTACAGGAAGAAACAATTTTAGTTGTAGGTCATAAATTGGGTCTCAAGCATATCCATATCTTTAAAGTTGTGAAAATAAATTCTTCCTTCATAAAGAATTAATTATCAGGCATGTCTATGAATCATTAATGTAG
The DNA here is from genome assembly GCA_007258455.2 of Sequoia sempervirens. Classification (NCBI taxonomy): domain Eukaryota; kingdom Viridiplantae; phylum Streptophyta; class Pinopsida; order Cupressales; family Cupressaceae; genus Sequoia; species Sequoia sempervirens. Next base: position 18,231 of record VDFB02180616.1, read on the forward strand.
TTAAATTGTTCAATTTGAGTTATGAAAGTAAGTTTCATGATGAATCAGTTATGAGTTAATTTGTTTTCTTTAAATCAAATAGGTGCATCACCACAGTTCATCTTTTCCAGTTTTGCATTAGATTAAGTTTTTTTCCCTTTTCCCATCAAAGTTTCAAGTCTATAATCAGATAATCATATAAGAACCAGCCTAGAATCTGGAGGTCTATCTTTGCCATAGGAATACCCACAACTTGAAGATAGTTCCCATGTTTCAATAGATTATTGAGTTTAATCATTCAAGCATTTGGGTGCAATCTGATTGACAATAGCTACATTGGAACTGAATCTGCACTTACTAGGTGTACTCCATCAATTCATTTTCTGGCTGTAAGCCATTTTTTTCTTTGTAATTTTGTAGGCAGTGAGCCTTTGTTTTGGATAGTGAGTCCTGGCAGTGAGCCACCCATTGTGTAATATCTTATAATCGGTTATACTATATTTTGAGCTAACACTCACTGCGGTTTTTCCCAATTTGGTTTTTCCATATAATTTTTTTTTGTATTCATGTGTTCTGTGATTTCATGTTCTATTAATCCTTGTACTTATCTTTGCTATTGTGTGCATTGGAATTATTGGATTGTATCTAATCAAAATATTTAAGAAGATAATGATTCACCCCCCTCTTAGTATCTTGGATATTTGACAATTGGTATCAGAGCTTGGTTCCTCTAGAAAGGCCTAACAACTTGAGGGAGATCCTGAAGATAGAAGAAATGAATGATAAAGGAGAGCTCCAGACTGCACTTGAGGATCTTGAAAAAGTTGGAAGAGAAAACTTAGATCTAGAAGAGAATCTTGAGATGCGAATGGATATGTCCAAAAATTAAAGGAGCAATAGAAAAAGTTCAAAGATAGGCACAATGAAGTAACTAAATAGATGAAGAAGGATAATGAAGATATTTT
>VDFB02180617.1:0-11314 GCA_007258455.2 Sequoia sempervirens
TACAGTCCCAAGATGGTGTTTGCGTCCAAATCCTAATTGTTTACGAGGGGATGTGTTTGCAATGCATTGAAAAATGCACTTCCCTTCTTTACAATGGGTTGTGTTGGAGAAATAGATGAAGAAATTTGAGGGATGTTTTGAGGGATACTTTTGAATGGAGGTGTAGATGAAATGGGGATGGTGGATGAGATTGGGGGCATGACCACAAAAGATGGTTCCACAATAGTGCTCACATCGAAATCATAAGGGAGTTTATCCCCTTTCTTTGCTAATTTGAGCATGTATAGTGAAGGATTGACTCTCATCATGATGTTGATAATATTATGATTCTCTAGATTTTGAACTATTTCGGTGATTTCCTCTTGTGAAATTCCAAAGGGATTATTGGTAAGATCCTCTACTTGGGAACCTTCCTCTTGATGGCTTTGCGAAAATAGAGGAAAGTTAATTGTGAGACTGCCAAACCCAATGGGATTCATTTCGGGAGCGGTCTAACTCAAGTCACTCAAAGTAGATGTTTCTTTGTTGGCTTCCATGTTCCTCTTGTGTTGCAATCTAGTTTGCACCATAAAATAGGGATCAATTTTCAAGAATGTAAGAGATGAATCTCTAATTCTTTGGATTGATTTAAATTTTAGGTACAAACAAGAAAATATAGGATGATTTTAAGGATCAAAGGTGAAATGATGGAGATGTGTGAAATTTGGATGATGTGGATGATTAGAACTCTTGAGAAATATTGAAGGAGATGTTAAAATTTTAGGACTTCGATTAGATATTTTATTTTGATTTGGGATTATATTGATTTGATTTGGATTTGGATTGTGAACTCATAAACTCTAAGAGGTTGGATTTTGTCTTAAAGTGAATGTTTCCTCAAGATGCTAATTTGATTAAGTGTGAGAAGAAGGATTCATCTAAACACATTTAACCAAACAAGATGATTTTTGATTGGGTTTTGATTTTGGATTTATAAACTCCTAAATCCCAAGATGTTGGATATTATCAAGGGATAAATTTATCCAAAAGGTTTGATAATTTGACTAAATATGTGGAGAAGAATGCATCTACACACATCTACTCAAACAAGATGATTTTTGATTGGTTTCAAATGATTTTCCCAAAGTTTAACAAGAAGGATTTTTACAAGATTTCCAAGAGTTGATGATGAGATGATTTTGATTTTGATTCTTGGGGGATGGATGAAAATTTTATTTTGATCCTAAGTGTACCTAAAAATACCCTTGTTTACAAGACCTCGATGATGAAGAACACACTTTTTCCTAGACAAAAAATTTAAACTCTAGAAAAGAAATTGGATTTTGTTGATAATAGAATTCAAAAAAATGGGGATTTCTTCTTGATGCACATTGATAGAAGTTAAAAATAAATCATTGTCTGAATTCCTAGAGCGTCGAAAGACACTTTTGGTTTTTTTTGCACTAGGAGGTTTGAGTTTTGGTTTCTAGATTTTGATTTTGTGAGAAATAATTGGAGACACATGTGTTGGGTTTCAATTGTTTATCTTTTCTTTAATGACTTATTTTTACCAAAAGCACACTCTTGATTATGTTTGAAATTGAATGTCAAATGTCACAACTTCTTTTTGTCCCACAAAGTGCTATTTGGAAGTTCCAAGAAATCAAGACTAGGGTTTCCTATTGTTGACCTTTAGTAAGAAAATTGAAATATAAATCCAAATGTCTAGAAACCTCTAAGGATAGAATCCCAAGGGCAAGCAATAACACTTGTATTTTGTCAAAGATATTTGCTTCCTAAAGGGTTTGAAGTTTGATGATAATGTTGAATGTTTGTTTTCAAATGTTTATGAACAAGCAAAGTGTTTTGTAACAAAGAACAAGCACAACCCTATGGATATGAAATATTGTATTTGTTGAGTTCCCACTTGGACAAGTCTAGCTACACATACCCTTAGCGAATAATTAGATGCTTGACCACACAGGTTCCCCCTTATAGTGCACTTGCTTCTCAGGTTAGCCAAGCATCAACTCCCATGAATCTCCCATGACATGCTTTTCATTTCTACTACGAGTCGTAAAAATTTGGGACGGCTTTAGAACGACCGTTCTCACACCAACAAATAGATCAAGGATTTTGGAAATTTCTACAACAAGGGTTTTAATTTGGACTTTCCATTCATAAGAGTTGATCCATTGAGTCGAGAGAGCATTTCTTCCTTTCTCATCAGAACCAAACGTGTGATATTGGCCTTTATTCCAGTACCCACTTTTATATCTCGGTTGGAAATACTCTTGGCTTTAGAGTGTTACCAGTTGAGTCATTCCCTTGGGTGTGTACTTTTTCCCCAAGGTAGACCCTCTAAGATAAAAAAAAGTGAGAAAACATATTCATAGTTCAATCAACCTTCATTCAGAAACAAAGGTAGAACACATGCAAAATTTTCTACTCACACTCGCAAGATGTTTTGTTCAATTTTAGTTCCCAAAATGAAGTGTGGAGGCAATTACTTTATCCCAACCTAATACCACCAAAAAAGCCTTTTGATTCTCAAGATCACCGTGATGTGCAAGAGAAGTGCATACGTCTTTTGAATGGTATTAGTTTGAGTAAGCTTGATCACAAAAAAAGTAGCACATGTTCATTTTAATTCCAAAAAGCAATAATGAATTCTTTTTATAGCACCAAAGGAAATGTGAAGATTGGCTTGTTCAATTGTTAAATCTGAAAACCAACTCTAGTAAGTTTTTCCTAGGATTCATTTTAAGGCCTTTGTCATCAAAATTGAAATGTTCCTTTTAGATCCCCAAAAATATGTGAGTTGATTTAAAATAGAAAACTAAAGCATAAAACAAAAGCCTTAAGTATTTAAAAATGCTTTGTTGATTTCAAGTTTTTTAATGCCCAATTATTTAACTCTAATCTTGCTTTTGTTTTTGCTCGATTCTAATGCTTGATTTTGATGTCAACCTAACCTATAAACACCACGAAACTATGACAAATAAGATTTAAAATTCAACGTGAAAGATACTGAACAAAATAAGTAATAGCAAAATAAGACCAAATATAATAAAATAAATAAATTGTTTGATTCCCCAAATTTATCAAGGAAAGTGCATTGATTTTATCACTTGATGATAGATGACCATGCATTGGAATAGTTAATGAACTCACAAGCATTTGTAAAGAAATTTTCCAATCATCTTAATGTCATAAAAACCCAAATAGTAAGTTATTAAGAATTATTGACAATGACAATAACAATAATAATTGCATGCACGAATATTAAAGGGTATATCCTTCGTTGCTTACCACCCAAGTCATGTAAGAAATAGTAATTAGAGAATATGATTGCACAAATTTTCTAAACATGTATAGATGAAAAGATCTAAAATGAGATAGAGAAAATCTGCCATATGCCACTAGTTGTGTGGCTATTTGAGATTAAATTGATTCCACACCTCTACGAATCGCATTTAATGACCATGACTTAAAATAAACACTTGAAATATTTCTTAAATATTTCTTAAAGGACGAGCAAAGAGACAATGAACACCACAAATAAATGTGATGTGTCTTGGGATCTGCAAAAAGAACCAATTCCCAAAATGTGAATCCAACGTGTATTGGGTTTTAAAAGTTGACTTCGTGAAATGGTTCTCTCAAGCTCCAACTCATGATTGGACTTTGAATAAGGAAAGGATCAAACATTGAAACACTGGCACAGGCAAAGCCAGAGGAGATGTCATTTTTAGTTTTGAAAATCAAGGAATAGTATGTGACTTACATGTCATGGATGATATGCCATACCTCAACAATATGACCACACATGGCTTAAGCACTCTGCCTTCGCAACATCCATCAACATTTCCACCACTCCCTATGCTAGACAAAGTTCCTTTACATGAGCTATGAATGAATTGTTGTGCCTCTCAATGCTGACTAGTTTTCAAGATAAGTTTATTCAAAGTGCAATGATGTAAATTAGCCCGTGCCTCAGTGGATCGACCTGTGTGGGAATTCAAGGTGCGCTGATTGAACTTAAAAAAAAAATCATAAGTCTTTGGACAATAAAGAAAAAGTAGATTGCTTTTATTCTAGTAGTTTGTGGCAGTGGTAAAGCTGTAAAGAATGATTCTAAGAAAGATGAGGAGATCAAAACTAGAGCATATTAGTCAAGGAACATGAACTATTTGACATAATGACATCACAAGATTTTCATAGAAGAGAATGATGCAGGTTAAAGTTTTCATTATTGTAGTTTACTACTTCATACTCACCATTTATAAATGATAAATCATATGTGCATTGTCATAAAATAATACAAAATAAGACAAACACTTCTTATGGTAAGTCAAATTAAGAATGCACATTCTCATTAACTAATGTAATGGCCTTATAAAAAAAACTAGTCTCAATGCCTGACTCTGCTTTCTTCTATATGGATAATTAGCTGGCTTCACATCTAGCTTAAATTATTCTAAAGTCCAACTCCAACCCTCCTTCTAGCACCATTAATGTGCACATAAAAATATGCAAATGGATAAAATTATAACATACACACCATTAGCATGATTAGTATTTCAAAACAAAGCAAATATTCAACATCCATATGAGATAATCGAACATGCTTTAAAATGAAATCCAATAACAAGATAACTAAAAGCATATAGAGAAAAATATAAAGTATATCTATCCCATATTGGATTGGTGCCACTTTGATATGAAAAGTGGCCCTTTCCCAACCCTTGAAAAGTTCAATGATCAAAATTCCTTGAAGTTGCTATGCTATGAAGTGGACAAAATTAGCTCTCAATGTGAAAAGAGTAACTTTGCATGAAGTTGTGGATGATCAATTGAGAAGAGAAGCTTCTTATTTATAGAATGGAAAGTTGGAGAAATGCACAAAATGGAGCAATGTGAGGTCACTAAACACCAACCAATGGCTAAGTGCCACATGTCACCATGTGAATGGTTGGGGAATGTGCATGTTTTGATGAATGTGCCTATAAATGACATTCAGTGGCTTTTCAAATTTGAAATTTGGATTTTTGGAGGGAGAAGAAAAGGTCTTAAATTCCAAGTGGGGGACATGTAAGAGGGGAGTTAATGCTATGTTGGAAGGGACAAGTCATTTGAGAGGGAGATTTTAAATAGGGAAATATTCCACTTTTATGCCATGTTGATGGAAATTAGAAGATTTAATAAATCAATTAAATGATTTATTTGTGCAAGTGGGAAAAGCTATCTAGGATGTGACATAGATTAAGAATAACATTAACCATGATTTAGTTAACTTAAGTGAAGTTTTGGAGATTTGACCTATTTTATTTAGATTTATGGATTAAAATAAATCAAAAGGAGATGGAAAATGATTTAGACTCAGTTAAACAAATATTTTGATTTATTTAGCTAAAGGGGATGATGTTAATGTTTAAGATGAATTTATTTAATTTAAATGGAGGAATTTAGAGACTGATTAAATAAGATTGATTTATAAATAAAATGATTTATTTAATCAAAAGAGGATAATGATTTAATCAAACAAAGTGAATTTATTTGGTTAACAGAAGAATTAAGATGAGTTGATTAAATGGTTAATAGAGGGGTGATTCAATGAGTTGTGGGTATACTAGGCTTATTTTAGTTGGTTGATTGCTCAGAGTGAAGGATGTTGTGGATATCATGAAGAGGGAGTTAGTCTCAAATAGGCTAGCAATATCAAGGGGGAATTCATCTAGGGTAGTGTCACACAATGTTGGTAACCAAGAGGAAACCTTAGCCCATTTAGCGTAAGTACCTTTGACAAGAAGAGTAACCTTACTAGTAGTACATCCTAAGTTGAGATTCTTTCGATGTTTCTTAGGAAGTATGGGTTCTATCAAGCCATTTTCATTTTGTCCTATTTTCTCATTATTATTATACCCCCATCCCTTAATTATCTACAAAATTTTGTTTTCATCTTCCATGGGATGAATAGGGATGATTCATTCATCCTAATATAGTAGTTTGGAGACATCCTCATTGAAATCTTCTTGGTTCAAATCCCCCCACTTGGTGAAGTGGTAGCTTCCATCTTGATTGTTTCAGGAATGTTGTTGCTAGGGGTGGGTTTCCCATGAGATTTGAGTGAAAGAGATATCTCTACCAACACAAAAGTGTCCTTCATTAGTTTATAGTTTCCACAACCATCATCTTGGATCACTGATTTGATGTTAGGAATGTTCTGCACAATGGGCATTTTTTCTTCTGAGGTAGATACAAGGGAAAATGGGTCAACAAATGAGGAGGATGGTGTAGGCCCTTCATCATTTTTAGGGATATAGGGTATCTTGTAAAACTTTGCCTCAAGGTTCTTGTAGTAGTAAAAAGGCTCAAGATCTCCATGGATGGTAACTCCTCTACCCTCAAAAGGAAACTTTACACATTGATGATAGGTGGAAGATATAGCTTGTAGGGCATGGATCCATGGTTAGCCAAGTAGGTTGTAGGGGAGATCAAGGTCTAACACTTGGCATGTAGTCTCTTCAATGATGGGTCCCATTTGGATGGGTAGTACAATGATGCCTTGTGATACCCACTCTTGATCATCATATGCTCTTATGGTGGTACTTTTTGCTTTCTCAATCTAGTATGTTATGAATAGTACAAGATTTTGATCAACCGAAGGGTGCAAATGCTAAAACCAGAACCTCCATCTACTAAGACTCTTTTAACCTTGTTCTTATGAAAAATGACTTCACAGTGTTAAAAATGGTTATGAGATTGTTATGATGGTAGGTCTTGTTCTGAGAAGCTAAGAAGATGATTAGTGATGTCCTACATAGATTGAAACTATTATGTACCAATATCCTCGAGATAGATGATGAAGATAAAGGTTTCTCTAATATTTCCCTTTGTGTGGGGGATAGCCTCAATAGTTCCAAGACAGAAATTTGTGTGGGGGTCTTCTTAAGCTGAGCTAGGAGATTGTACTTGCTAGCATTTGATGTTGGAAAAAAATTTTGTGCTCTAGATTGAGATGGGACCCCTTAGATGGTGACTTTTCTACATCATGTGGTGGCTCCACACTCCGCACTAGGTCCTTTGATGGTGATGGAATTATCATAGGGAGTGACTACATTGGAATAGGTATGTTGCACATTTTTGTAATCCTTAGCTTTTCCAATGTTGGTTCCTTTGCTATGATCTAGCATAGGGTTCTTGTATATCTTGAGATTCTAGTTGTTGGATAGTACCTCAACATATATGGCTTCACTCTCCATAATATCTTGGATAATATTTTTAAGTCTCATGTAGTTCTAGCTTTTGTGCTATTTGATTTTGTGAAAGTCACAAATATCATTTTTTTGGTACTAGGGTAGTTAATCCTACAATTCTTGGTAGTTTTGAAAATTGGGAAGTGTTATCAGGTTTGAATCTACCATTTTCTTCATGATGATTTTAATAGGTTTCAACAACTATGTTTACTTGTTTTTCAGATAGTTGTTCTTGTTAAGGGCTCGTCATTGTTGCATTTCAGTGTTTTTGATATAATTGGTTTGTGATGGTGTATTTTGTTGCATAGTTAGTTGAACGTTAGTCATTTGATTGTTGTTTGGTCTAGGAGCACTTAAGACTACCTTAGCATCTACCATGTCATCACTTTTCATGTTCTTGTTCTTAGCCTAGACAAGGCTTGCTAACTTAACTGGTTGATGGGTGGTTGTATTTGTAGGTTTGAGTATTTCCCTGTGAGATTAGAGCTCTCTCAATGTTAAGGGCTCCAGGGAAAGGCTCTTCATAAGATGTAATGCACTACATATTTAACTGGAAGGATAGATCTGAATCTAGATTTTCTATGATGATCCCCACTTGTTGTTCATCAAGAATTGGCCACTTGCTCTTACTAGCCTTTTATCTCTACCATTGTAAGAAATTGGTGAAAGATTCTCCTTTGTTTTGTTTGAGAGTGTACAACTCTTCTAAGCTCATGTCCATGTTAAGGTTAAAGGAGAAGAGATCTATGAATTTATCAATGATTTCTTGAAAGTTTTTTATACCTGGAGGAAATTGGGAAAACCAAATGATGGCTAGGCCTATCAAGGTTCATGAAAAGAGGTGCATCAAATAAGAAACATTGTAAGCAGCCTCCATACACATGACATTAAACTCTTTGATATGGTCCACATGACTTCCTCTCCATTTGTACTTATCCAAATTTTGGATTTCAAAACTGAGAGGGAATTGTATAATTGTGATGTTTTAGTCGAATGGATATGGGCATAGGTTATGTGTATGGGTATCCTTCATCTTTCCCATTCAGAGATCCTACATTTCTTTTGATAACACCTTAAGTTGTGATGTACATCATCTTGAGGGCTTGGTGGAGGAACATGCATTGCATATTGTGTGATGAAGTATGGATTGTATGTGGGATTCTGATATGATGAGGTGTTGTACGGTGTGTATGGTGGTGTTGATGTAATTGTTCCTAACATGTTCATATTGATGATTATTTTTGAGGATTATAGTAGGTGTGTGCAAGTGATTTCTAACCTAGGAATGCAAAACAACAATGGAAATGGAAGCTAGAAAAAAACAAAAAAAAAACACTCAATGATAAGCCTAGTTGAATACAAATAAAGCACAAATAAATGTTAACCTTACCTTTCTTGAATTGATGAGTTTGGTTGGCCCTTGCTAATGCTTTATTGTGTGATATTTTCTTAGAAAAATGGAATGTAACCTAGTACAAAATGAATCCAATGGGATGAGGATTTCAATGGTGGATGTGGGTAATTGGAGTGATGCAATATGGTGGCTCTAATGGCTGTAACAATAGAGGTATGAAAAATGGATAAGTATGTGATTGAATGCTTAGTGTGGATAGCCAAAATGGGAGAAATTCTACTACTTTAAGGGTAAGTGCCTCTAAATCAAGGGATGGTTGAGATGCATCCATGGTGGATAGAATCAAGGACTAGGGTGAGTTGAGAACTTACAAGCCCTCACATACTGGCATGTGTCAGATGAGTTAGCCAAGGGGAGGTGAGGTGGATATGATGTGGAGGTACTATAAAGTACCTTAGAAAGGGACAAAATCTTCTCATAAAGGAGGTCCTTATCCACATGTACTTTGAGAGGACATGTGAGGAATTAAAATTTCCTTAAAATTCCTCATGGGGATGGGAGAAGGAATTTAAAATTCCTTAAAATGCATTGGAAGGATAAATGTGAATTAAAAATTCACATGGGGAAGAGGATGCCTTCTCCAAAAGGAGATATCATTTAATAAGGTTGACTAAGGACACATTCCATAAATGGCATGATTAAGTGATTAAGGTTGTGCAAATGTGGGATTAGGCAGGCTAATGAAGGATTAGAGGCAAGTGAGAGATTATGAAGGATGTGACCCTAAAGATGATTAGGGGTGTGCACATCCTAATCATAGATTAATTAGATTAATCTTGATTAAAGAGGATTATGGAGGATGTGGGCTAAGGAGAGAGAAAAAAATCAATTAAACATTGATTTAATTCATTTTAGCTAATAAATAAATTTCTCTATTTATTTAATTTAGAGATGAATAAGGTAAGGCATTTCATTAATTAATTAAATACCTTAGGTACATTAGGGTAAGGTCAAATATTAATCAAATAATAAATTATTTAATTAATATGGCTTATGGAAGCAAGATGGAAGAATGTGAGGGTGAATTTGACCATATGAGAGTGGTAAAATTCAAGTCTCTACATTTTTCCCCTCTTCGAAATACTATTAGAATATTAACAATGTTTTGAAGAAAACTAAAAAATAGTGATGGCACTTTCAAAATTTTGCAAAATTTTGAGTACTCATATCAAAACCCTAGAATATTTTATCTAAAATTTTGTCGCATCTAATGTAGGGTTTTTATGTGAGGGTTAGGGTTTTGTTTATTTTAAGATGCTTGGAGTTTTATTCTGCTGTTGGCTATATTGTGTCTATTGTCGGTCACAAAGGGGAGGGGATTTTCATATTTGCATTATTATGTGATTGTCACCATGTGACCAGTCTTTCTATTGCATAGGTCTGAATCAACCATTTCTATAGGGTTAGGGAAATGATCTTTTTGATCATAACATCGTTTGTTCCAGGTGATTGCAAAGTTGTGAGCCTACTATTCTTGTTTTTCCCTAGAGAAGTCCCCTCTTTTAAAACAACTTATGAGCACATGCCTAAAGCTTCCACTTAAGTCTCGATGGACCTTATGTTCTTATTGCTCATCGCTGATTTATTCATGGGTTTACACCTTGAATTAGCGATGAGTGATGAGTGGTATTTTCTTTTGATATCGTTCATCGCTAATGATTGTTGATCCTTCAAATTTGTAATAGCGATGAGCGATATAATGTCGCACTATGTGATTGCGGATATGTTGTAAAAAGTAATTCTCACATTAGCGATGTATGAAGAATCCTATAAATGATGTAAACTATTCATCGCTAATGACTTGAAAAATATATGAGGAGAATTAGAGATAAATGAGGACCTTATCACTCATCACAGATTTATTTCAGAACTTAAGTTCTAAAATAGCGATAAGTAATGGGTTCCTTTTAAAGGGTTTTTATTTTGCTAATTTGATATGATCTTATGGGCGATGTCTTTGGCGCCATTTTTTATGCAGGTGCACGTGTCCAAGATCTAGTGTTTCCACAATGTCTCACATCACCGTTAGGATCTGAGGCATGAAGTTTGCATTGGTGATGCACGATGAAGGGACAAATGTGATCGAAAGTCAGGTCATAGAATTAGGGTCTAAGGGTATATTCCAGGAATGTTTTCATTATTGATAGAACCAAGTGATGATAAAGTGAATCAACAATAGGCAATGAACATTAATGAAAGGGGCAACATGGAAGCATCTTGGGGATCTTGAACAAAGCAAAAGGGGGATAGTAAAAGAATTGGAGGACCATTGATAAAGTTTTAAAGTAGAATGATCCAATGGAAAAGAAATCATCGCATTAGTTATTTCATTGCTAATGAGCATCCAAGGCATGAAGAAAAATTAGTGACAAAGCGTATAAAGAAAGTTTCTCTCTAAATTGGTCTTATGTACTTTGTCGATATTAATGAAGGAAATGGATTAGGTTGGCCATACATGCTAATTTTTAGGACACATATGATTAATCTAGGATTAGAGAATAACTTGTCAATGTTTGAGATAGCCTCACTATTTTCAAGGAGCAAGTTAATAATATTCGAAAAATGATGCTCATGGCCACCTTAGATGAAATTTGAATTGCTTTAGATGAACGGGGCTCTGCGATTCAGAGCTAAACTAATAGGCTACTAGTTCATCAATACG